>CAJDYZ010012158.1:0-11133 GCA_903986555.1 Heterotrigona itama
AATATATGTTTGAGTATTTTATTAGAAATCAGAAGTTATGTTGCAAATTATAATTAAGAATTAAGAATTTCTCAAAATTAAGAATTTCTTTCTAAAAATCAACGTTCATTCATAAGGGGTCAAATGACTCCTTATGGCAAGATAGGTATACGTAAAATGCCGGTACGTTTAGTGCTAAGATAATAAAATAATTATATTCTTCGCGATATGATTGATGTCTTTATGTGTGTAGATGAATCCGCAACACACGGTACCTACAATTGACGATAACGGTTTAATCATGTGGGAAAGGTAAAATTTATATAAACTTTGATATTTAAATAGCATTTTCTTTTGTTTCCTTTCTCAATAACTTGCTATTATACGTGCTTAAATGTTTTCAGATTCGTGATAACGAAATTTGATGAATAGAATTTTCGTAAGAAATAAATAAAAGAAAAGATTCTTGTTCGAATTATATTATTATTCCGATACGATTTTATAATGCTGTGTTGTAACTGTGACACAAGGACAAGAGAACAGATTTCCTTTAAAGGGTTTCCAACACTTACTTTACATTTATTCTACACGTGTACAAAACACACACAATAAGACTAACAGGATCGAAGAATAAAAACATCATGTGTGTTTCAGTCGAGCTATTATAACATACTTGGCAAATCAATACGGCAAGGACGACTCATTATATCCAAAGGATCCGAAGAAACGTGCGCTCGTTGATCAGAGATTATATTTCGATGCATGCACGCTGTACAAAGCTTGCTTAGATTATTACGTAAGTTACACATTATTATTTAATGATTTTTAACGGCAATTTCTCCGACCCTTTTATCGAAACATAAAAAAGTTGTTTAAAGTTTAAAATTATTTGTAAATAATTTTCTTGTCCATCATTTAAGCTAGTCGTCTAATGTTTCATTTCAAAATACACGTGTGTGAAGCAAACAGATAGCTAATCGTAAAAATCTTTGTTCACAGTACCCTATAGTCTTCTATAAGGCCCCCAGAGATCCAACGAAATATGTAGCCATTGGCACGGCTTTGTCGTTCCTCGAAAAATTCCTCGAAGGACAAGACTACGTGGCGGGGAAAACCATGACTCTGGCTGATCTAGCAATTGTCGTCACTATTTCCACATTGGAGGTAGTTGCCTTATCGAAACTCTACTCTCTAAAAAGTTAGAAATAAGGCAAGAATAGTTGGTGAAAACTATTCTTTTATACGCAGTCACATTCACTCGTGTTGTATTATTCTTAACAACAGATCTTGGGCTACAACCTCGGCAAATATAAGAACGTGACGAGATGGTTCGCGAGGATCAGGTCAGAAGCTCCAAACTATGAAGACAATGATGCTGGCGCAAAGGCGTTTAAACAATGGTCGGAAGATATGATGAAAAATTGAACGTATTTAATGTACAATATGATGATAGAAAGAAGAAATTCTTTTTCTAAAAATAAATATTAATAAAATATTATCATTCGTTCTACTTGAATACTTTTAAAGAATATCCCACTCGTTACTTGTACATAGGTAACTTTTGATAGGGCCTAACTAACTATCATCCAGCCAGAGGATTAATATTAATTCCGAAAGTTGTCCTTTCCAACAGTGGGAAGAACACTCTCTATTCAACGAGGCAAGACATTGAACGATATTATAAATGACCGTGCACGACCTCGTAAGATCAATATATCGCAAGTTCATAAAGTCATTTCAAAATAGCCTATGTGCTAATGTTCGGCCCCGAGATTATTATTATTAACTAAAAGTATAGATATATGACAGTGATAATTGAAAAAACCGTGTTTTTAATATATATACGCTGAGTATATCACAATACGTGCAAAATTAAACGTAAACTATTGACGAACGAAATTTAAAAAACGAATATCACGTTTAGAAGTTATTGCGAGCGGATAAGTGTGAATGAAGCAGTAATACGTCCAACATTCAATTGTTTCGTTCACACAAATGAATATTTTTTTCTTTAACGTGCTGACAAGTAACAGGTCGCGTTCGACGCATGCTCGTTCATGCTCTGCACTATGCACATTTTGTTCGCTCATGTTCGCTCATGCTCATCCACGTTGTTCGTCAAATCCAGTTTCAACACGCTCGTAAACATATATACTATAGTGAAGACGTTATAACGAAACGTCGATGCGTATACTCGATCGAATTTTCTGAATTCTAAATTCTAAAAACTCGGTGCGAAAGCTAAATTTTAGAAATACTACTACATAATAACGAACATGTACGTGAATAATGAATTTTCCAATGGGATATTAGCCAAGTGTTTAGTCCGTACTTGAATATCGTAGAAATAACTTATAATCAATAATGAAATAATTAGTTTACTTGTTACTTCAAAAAGCATAACGTATTATTAAAAAAAATGTATGTTTAAAAATAAACTCGTCGCATGTCCCTCGACTAGTACTACATTTAAAGTTCTAGTAATTTTAAGAGAATAAGAGTTTAAAATAAAACTCCGATACTCCTTTTTACGATGAAAACTAAAAGCACGGTGCAATTGACATCGGACTGACGTTCACACAAGAGAGAAAAACTGTTTCGAACTCATTTAAGGTGCAATTAACATTATCACGTACGATACGGTAAATAGTGCGATCAACATCGAATACGAATTAATGAAGCTTGTAATTATAGTAGCCACTTGCTGTTCGCAATGCGGCCAATTTACTTTAACAGTGACCATCCTTTTGAAGTTCATTTGCTAATTATCCTCGACCTCGGTTTCGTGTACGTTTTAATTACGCTACAATGATCAGGAAAATTCTTTTTAATCGATACTTTCTTCTCTCATTGCCTTCTACTCTGTAGCCAAACAAGGAAGATCTTTTCGCGGAAGGAACTTTGAACCCTACGTTAAACACTTCTCCTAATGAATAAAACATCGTCAAGCAAGAATAAATACTTTTAATAGACGTTTTTAGAGGAGAATTTTTATTACTTAACTTTTTTATTCATTCGGAAGGAATCTATATGTAGAATATTTATGTATATAATTTATGCATATAGAAACCTACGATTTACATAATTCTGACAGTAATATTTCGTCTGAAGGAAAGCAATGTGAATCAAAGGCAGAGCCAATAAAATAAAACTATATCCGATCAATTTTCAAACATGATACTTGTCAGAAGAAAAATTAACTGTTACAACCAAGCGATGGAATTGCCTTCCCTATATACATACAAGTACATATATATCTATTATATATGTATATATCGAATGTGTCAGCGCACAAGTTCTACTCGCAATCAATTCACCCGTACGAAGCAAAACTGCACTGTACTTTCTTTTCATCATTCGCAAAGAAGCATCGCACTTAAACAATAGTTGCAAAGCACGCTAATTGTAAATTCATTATTACAAAAAAATATAGTAATTATTTCTTTGCGTGCCGCGATCGTGTTCACTGTTCCGTGCGATTCGAGAAGGGACGCCAAGATTTACTACCTACTTCATAAAATTTCTTAAAACAACGTAGAAACCTAAACTAAGAAACCTTTGACAGGTGAGAAATATAGTTTGTTATACCGTATATTCAGTTTTCCTTTTTCAACATTATTTATCTGTACCCTTGAAACCGTTTCGCATGTATGCTTCGTTAATAGCAGATAACAGACCTATTATTTTAATTTAGCCATGTACTTATGTTTGTTGCGCAAAAAGAAATGAAATTCATATATATAAATGAAATTGTCGCACATTTGAAGCTCGTTAAATTTTCGTTCGTTTCATTCGTCGCGAATCACGTTGTTTCCGATTTTAGCTACATCGTTCATTTCTATCTCATTTTCTGCCCCCTTCGTTTCTTTTCCCTACGCAAGTTTTCTCCATCTGCATTAAAGTTTGAGAAAAGGCGAATATTCAGGGCGCAAACAATGCAAAAAGTCGCACAATAACTCTTGGCATTGTTGAATAATGACGAAGGGAATGTGGCATGAGACGCGTTAAATGCGAAGCAACGCACACAGCATAGTTCTGTAACTTTCGTATATGTGTGTATATTGATTTAGTCGGTGATATTGATTCTATCGAAAATCGTTGTGAACGGAACTGGCGACGCTCAAAAAAAAAAAAAAAGAACGTCTGCGATGGAATATTTCAACACTTTTCGCTAGCTATATCGAACGTTTGAAAAAGTTGCGAAATATTCTTTTCGTTTGGAAGCGAAACACTATTCGACAACAGAAAAAAAAAAAAAATATATCGCGATGATAATTTCAAAAACAGCGGTTTTTCCCGAGTTGTTCTATATATTATAATTTCAGTTACTCGATTCACTGATTCACCGATATTAAATATATTCTTTCAGTTAACAAACAATCATGTCGGTGGATTTATATTACATGTCATTAAGTTCACCTTGCAGAGCGGTACTTTTAGCTGCTGAGGCCATTGGTATTTCTTTAAATTTGAAAGAAGTAGATCTATTTTCAGGTGAACAGCTAAAGCCAGAATATGAGCAGGTCAGCATGATTAAAAATTCTTTCTCAAAGTTTATTAGATGACAATCTATATATATATATATATATATATATAATATTACGAAATGTACATATTTCTATAATATTTACGATCAACATAGCAAATATCATAGATAATATTATATAAATTTAATGTACAATCAGGGATTAAAAATCTCAAATAAATATCAAAACTTAATGAATCATTCCGAACAATTAACTGAAAGTAATTAATGAAACGCGGTAATTAAATGGATTTGACATTGTTTAAATGAATTGCAATGTCAAAATCTGCAATCTTACTTGATAAGCAACTATATAATTCTAATGTTAAACGCAAAGTAACGTTCGATAACTACCTCTTCATTACAGCTGAATCCACAGAAAACTATTCCGTTTCTTGTAGATGGTGACTACAAACTAAGTGAAAGGTTTGCAATTAACTAATATTACTACATTATACGTTTCGTTTAAACAATGTGTTACAAAGTAAAACATAATCGTACTGTCTTTTATCGCCTCTTTTAATAAACGATTGCAGTCGGGCCATCATGTCATATTTAGCTGATCAATATAGTAAAAACGTTCATTTAAATCCACAAACACCGAGTGGCCGAGCCTTGGTCAATCATCGATTACATTTTGACATTGGTACTTTGTACAAAGGCATGAAAAACTGTTACGTAAGTATTCTCGTACTTTTATATTTCTCTTCTCTTCTTTCTTTTTAAAATAAGAAAACTATAGTTCGTAAGATAAAATAAAAAAAAAAAAAAAACAGCATGATAAGATAAGATTAAAAAATTATCAAGTAATTTCCAATACGTAGATAACACCGCGCTGAATTGTTTTTGAACGAATAATTTAGGGGAACGATAAGAATAACTCATAGTCACGTTAACGGACGACACGTACTGCACTCCAAAATTCTTTTGATACCAAATAAATTTCTTATTACAGTATCCGGTTGTGTTTGGAGGAGCAGAGAATTACAATCCAGAAGACTACAAAGTACTGGAAAGCGCGTTTGATATACTCGACAAATTTCTAGATGGGCAAGATTACGTCGCTGGACGCAATTTGACCATTGCTGATCTGGCAATAGCAGCCACTGTATCAACATCAGAGGTGAACGTAGATTATTAGAAAAATGAAAAGTTAATTAAAGATTTGAACGATGACTATTGATTGTAGGTTTTCGGTTTCGAAGTCGAGAAATACACAAATGTTGCTAAATGGATGGATAAAATAAAATCATCCGCGCCAGGTTATCGTAAAGCCAATGGCGAAGGGCTAGAAATATTGAAGAAATTGGCCGATAATTCAAAAACAGAATAATCTATGCCAGTATTAGTATATCGACGTATTATTAAATTTAAAAAAAAATTGAAGATTTTAATGAGTAGACAAATTTAATGTAACGTAGTATTTTTAATAAAATTTTGTATAATCATCTTACAACACAAAATGCTCCTACAAAATAAACTAGCATTAAATTACAAATATGCTTAAACTAGCAATTCTTAGAAACAACCTTTGCCTTACTCAATCAGTTCCACTCCTACTCTATTTCTTAAAACCATCGCGTTCTTCCTAAATCCAAATGAATTTTTCTCCAACCATCATAAGAGCCACTGCATGATTTGCACAATTAACAATCAGTTATATTCAATCAGTTATATCCAGTTTGTTAGCTCTAAATGAAAACTCGATAGAAAGTCAATCACCTGTGCCCATTAAATAACAATGGAAATAATTCGGACATTCGAGCATTCATAATAGAAACAAGCAAACAATGATACGATTTTTGTCCAAATTAGCTTAACTGAATATTGTGTCATTCCTTTAATATGACAACAAAACTGACAACAAAATTGACAAATAGAGGCCAACTTTTACATGATAACGTATCTACAATAATGTTTTAATATACATAATATTACATAAATATAGTGAATCATATATATTTATAATAATACAAGAAATATGCATTTCATGAGGTATCCTTTTTTGGCCTTTCTCCAAATATAGCAGTACCAACTCTAACATTGGTACTTCCCAATTCAACCTACATAATATCAGTATTATATTTTAATATATTGTTGACATTTTTATAAGAGTACAAAAACAATTCTTATTGAAATTACCGCTTGTTCATAATCATTTGACATTCCCATTGATAATTCTATCTTTTTTGAATCGATACCCAATTCTTTTGATACTTTTTCCCTACATTCTTTCAGACACAAAAAGTCAGGATTTGGTCCTTTAGTGACATCATATCCAAACATACCTATTGTCATAAGACCTACAAATTCTAAGCTTGTACAGTTATCAATAATATGTTGAACAAGAGAACAAACTTGTGTGCTTTCACAACCGCTCTTCTCTAAAAATATAAATTTATAATATATTTAATTGATTAAGTTGTAAAATCAAAATGATTAAAATTACAATATATAATACCTTGCTCGTTGCTAGTATTAACCTGTACCATTATTTTTAATTTCAAATTTTCATGTGTTCTACATTTAGACCAAGCAGCATTTAATGCCGATGCAATTTTTTCAGTATCTACTGTTTCAATAATATACAAATTTGGAATAGTTAATAGCTTGTTTATTTTATTACGTTGAAGATGGCCAATAAAATGCCAACATATATCTGTACACGTTTCCAAAATACTTGGATGATTTCCCTTTTCTATTAATTCATTGACATAATTCTCCCCAAAATGTCTTTGACCAGCTTTATACGCATCGACAATTAATTCAACTGGTTTGAATTTACTCACAGCTACTAAACGTGGCTCAAAATACTTGTATTCCTGCGGGAAAAAGGTTAAAAACACAATTTATTACTATTTGGAACGTATCTTAGCATATTTGTATTTTTATACAATGTATCTATATAATTCTAAACTAATCATTACTATAGAAAATATAATACTTATAACATACTGATGGTCTTCTAGCAGAAGCAATATTAATTTTATCCCGCACTACTTTTAAATTTGCCATTAATTCTGCCATTTTCACTGATTTGTAATCTCTTTATCAACATTTCTTATCAGTATGAATAATTTATGATTTATTGTGTAACATTTAAACATCTTATGTATGCTTGTAGCACACACAAAAATATGTGTTACATATTCTATTTATAAGAATATTATCTTGACTAAGTTGTAACACATTTATTATTACAAATTACAAAATATCATAATCCATACTCAACGCCTAACGTGGATGAAGCCATTTGGGCAGCAAGTAGGCAATAAAAATAAAATTATAGTGTTACAATCATAGTTAAGGTCTTATGTATTCGCCTTAACTCATTGTGAATGAAACTGAACATTAAAATTATAGTGTTACAATCATAGTTAAGGTCTTATGTATTCGCCTTAACTCACTGTGAATGAAACTGAACATTATTAGTACCTAGATGTCGCTGACGAATATAGTGAAAACTCCAATATTAACCTTATGTAAGAATAGAATAAGCTACATACTCTAGAGTCTAATATTGTGAAGATCAATTTTGAATGCGAAAAAAAGTATTCTTAGTCTGGAGATAGCTATAAGGTATCGTAACAGTGGCAATTTTGACCGTAACTGAATAGTGTGTATATTGTAAAAAGTGATTGCATGAAGTGAAATTATTTTTAAGATTCCAACATGACATTTCTGAAAACTATACAACCAGGTAAATTTAATAAAGATTTTTTATTTCCTAGTATTTTTTAGTATTATATAAATATAGTAAATATTAGATAATTATATAAATAACATGTAACCTACAATTATAATCTATAAGTAATATGTAACCTGTAAATCTATAATTGTGTGCTTAATTTTATATAAGTGTAATTTTTGCAGGTTTACAATTACTTCAAATGTCTACAAAAATCTTGTATGTACCTGTACGAACTAAATATTTCAGTATTGCAGCAGAACCTACTCAGAATTATACACAGAGAACATTCCTATTGGAAATCATTCGTGGCATGGGAATTACTCTAACTCACGCATTCAGTGAGCCTGTAACAATAAATTATCCTTTTGAGAAAGGTCCATTGAGTCCAAGATTTAGAGGTGAACATGCATTAAGAAGGTACTAATTAATCTTCTTTATTAATGAATCTGTAACTAGTTATTTTTTACTTACTTCTATTTCTTCATTTATAAAAATATAAAGTTACATAAATATTCACAATTTAATCAAGAATATGTTACTGTACTTTTAATTATTTAATATTTATCTAATATGTTTATTTCAATAGATATCCTTCAGGTGAAGAGAGATGTATTGCATGTAAATTGTGTGAAGCAATTTGTCCAGCACAAGCAATCACTATCGAGGCAGAGGAAAGAGCAGATGGATCTCGTCGTACAACAAGATATGATATAGACATGACAAAGTGTATATATTGTGGATTCTGTCAGGAAGCTTGTCCAGTGGATGCAATCGTGGAGGTAATAGAACTTGAATAAATTTCAATATAGTAATTTCATCTAAATTTAAATAACCTAACTCCATCATTAGACAGTTTTTTTAATTTATTTTGAAAGTGATATAAAAATCCAAATATAATAGTAAGTAGATAAATAGAAGTAAGTAAAAAATATTGTTCTTTCTAGATTAAATTCTTTTCCTTTTAAATTCTTTCCTCAAAGATCTGAAAGTACTTTTAGGACAAAACTGCTATGTGTTCTACAAAAATTATAATTCTATCTCCATGATTGAAACTTAAGCGAATACTAATATATTTTCTTTTTTTATATTTATTTTAAATAATTCAAAAATGAAAAATAAAAAATTATACCTGTTTGTTTATTAGTTCTTGATGACATTTAAAAACTAATAAAGGATTTTTTTAGGGTCCAAACTTTGAATATTCAACAGAAACACATGAAGAATTATTATATAATAAAGAAAAATTGTTGAATAACGGAGACAGATGGGAGTCGGAAATCGCAAGTAATATTCATGCAGATTATCTGTATCGATAAATAAACTATAAAATGTAGTGAAATATTACATTTATAGTACTAATAATAAAAAAATGTAAATATTACATTTATTAGTACTAATAATAAAAAACATTTAGTATATTAATAAATATTATCTATATAATATAATTTTCAAAAGACAATTCTATTTTTTTTTTTAAGAATAGCATTAATAATTCCTATTCTTTTATGGTTACATAAAATTTTTTCAATGTTTTATTATTTTTTATTTTAAAGTTATAATTAATACTTTGACTGCCACAATGACCACGATGAAAATTTGAAATAAAAATAATTAAATAATATTATAAAATAAAAAATGCTTTTATTGTAAATTCCATTTTTTCTGTAACAATATTTAAATAAAAATTAAATATTTCATTCTGTGAAACACGTAAATTTCACATGGCAGTCAATGTGTTAATTACACATTGTTGCTCTCCTTTAGTCTATTGGATAGAAATTTCAACTGCTTATAAAAGCATTTCCTAAAATAAATATAAAAGAAAGTTGAGGATCTAAAAACAAAGATACAATTGCAAAAGTTCATAAATTAATTCTTTGAAGTAGTTCTTTTAGAAATAAAAATTTCTACAAAGTCAATGAAATCATGGATTTGAAACAAATGCTGCGAAAATCTCGTGGAACTAAAAATCTATGTCCTCATCGCACATTATTGTGTCTTTTGTCTACTGATGATGCTGCCGTCTGAACACTTTTTAACTTCGCCTATTAACTAACTATTAACTAACTAAAGGCAGAGACAAAATCACAGACGAGATGTATGAATAGATCAAGCTTCGTGTCCCATGTTTTAAAATATCGACATAGTAAAAAAAATCACTGGTTTTTTTAGCACTTTTCTATGACTAAATAACAGTGAGTTGAGGAACTACATCGAGTAAACGGATCATAGTTGATCAAGTAATAAATGCGTCAGAAACATGATTTTTAAAATCCATTACAGTGTTATTAAATTTTTCAATATCGGAATGTGAAGCTAGTAACTAAACGAAATCATTCTACTATATGTCAGAAAGAGCTCTATCCATATTTTATGCCATTAAGATGATCTTTTTTTTTTATATTAAAATTCTAAAGTTATTAATATAATTAAAGAGCCTGTCAGTTCAAAGAAATTTTATCAAAAACCCTATATAATATAAGAGAAATTAAAAAGAAGAAAGAACAACCCTCACTGTAGAAGAAAATTAATCCTAGACTTTCTAAAATTTTTGTACGAAAAATATATAAATTCGGATGAAATATTTTCCACAAGCTTACAAATTTACGTTATCCATATAACAAAACTTCATATTATTTATTTCTCATTTAATGGGTATGTATATCTACACAAACATCTAACCGAGATCGCAGCCAATCAGCTCGTATTACTTGCCACATAATTGAATCAGTTATGTAATTAATTTAGTTTAGCTAATAACAATGCAATTAGTAATTATATATCAAATAATGTCGATTGCACCACGTGCTTTGAATCTAAAACAATAGCCAGAAGGACTATTGAGAAAAAGAAGCAGTAGCCAAAAGAGCTACCAAAAAGCAAGAAATTCCTACTCAACAATACAATAACCAGAAAAGTTGTCTACATTTTATAAACC
>CAJDYZ010012172.1:6848-18219 GCA_903986555.1 Heterotrigona itama
TAGAAATATTAAGTGCCACAATGGTTTAAAAGAAATTAATATTTCTTGAAATACCTTGAATTTTTTGTAGTACGTTATACAGAATGTCGCACTTGAATGGAGATTAAGGTTATTAAAGCGATTAAATTTTAATTTTTATGATGTCATATCATATGCATACAAGAGTGTCAGAAAGATGAAGAAAAAAAAAATATTTAAGACATCTGTTCTATTTTTGATTTTACGATGAAAATGTTTAAAACGAAGTTGCACTATTTCAAGCACATTTGTCGATGAAGAATGAATTTTTTCAAGATTATTTTTACAATATTTCAAGCTTCTTTTTTTTTATCTTTCCAACATTCTTACAGAGCACTAAAAATAAAATTCAACTATTTTATTAATCGTTTTACTCGGATCATTTAATTTAGAAAAATATTTTGGAATTTCATGTTAAAATGATAGGGATCTGTGTATCTATTATGTCAGTTGAATATAATGATTCAGTCAAAATAACCTTGCGTTCGTTTTACGAAAGTTAATATAAGAGACAAGGTATGAATGATTTGGTGAAGATTTAATGATATATTTTATCGTAATAATGTAATATATTTCATTATATATTTTATCATGATATATTTCATTAAGATTTTATACGAATTTAAAATATTCTTCTTTTTGACTGCTTTTCATCGTAGAGAATGGTAAACGAAAAACGAGTTAAAGGAACAGAGATTTAAGATTTAAGATTTCCTGAAGAAAATATAGTTGCCAAAATGTATCCCAAAAGTTTCTGTCACTGTTTTGTCCGTCAAAATATAATGTAATTTTTATTATAAATAATAATTAAAGTTTATAGTCAAACAAAAATAATATAATTTAAGTAATATAAAAAAAAATTTATTTTGCGTTTATGATTTTCAAGAAGAAGCTTATGCTATATTTGAATTAAGTAAAATAAAAGTAGTAAATAATTTTTGGTCTTTTCGTATCTGTTGTTCATACAAAAATAAAAAAATCGCAAATCATATCGTCACTTTTTATAATTGTAACTTGTATAACAACCGTAAATTGTGATTTGTATATTTTACAAAACCGAAATTTATTAAAAAATTATTTATTTATTTCTAATGCATATTGAAAAGTAAGTACCTGTGTGTATATTTAAAAAAATAACAACTTTCATTAAAAATAATAATAAACATAATTAAAAATAATAAGAAATAGTTTTATTTATTAAACATTCTGTTCTTAATTTTAATTTTAAAATTGAAGTTTAAAAAAAAGTTTACTGTGAATACAACTTTATCTAGTTAGAATCTTCACATAGATAAAGCGTACGATATTACAAGCAAACCATTTCTTCAAACGAAATTGAATTGTTTCCTGATGGACAGAACATTATTAAAAACGTGAAAAGATCTTCTTAAAATGCACTTCAACTTAAATAAGAATTCTGAGACTCGTGTCTTTTTCAAATTCGTTCTCGTTTCCCGCGATTAAATATTAAAGGTCATTTGACTTTCTACGGATCTCAATTTGCTATAATTCATTCCGTTACAAATATAGAGCCGTTGTAATTGCCATTTAGACTGATTCAATCCTTTCGAAATAGTTGTTTCAATGCTATGATTGCCACTTATAAAACTGCAGATTCAGGATAAAGAGCATTAAAATCCCAGAGTTTTTTGCCTAGAACCCGGTTAACATTGCACATTACCACGAGCGCATAATTATTATACTGCATTCGCGATTATTATAAACTAACAAAAGACGTTGGCAGTCCTGTTCAATGTCAAGGAATCAAATAGGTATCCTAATCGTTTCGTTTCGTTTTGTTATAATGGAATAATATTCGTGTATCAAGTACGAATTCCAGACAATTTCTTTATCGTTAATTTCAATATTCGGGAAACATTGCACATTCGTGTATTGCGTTGTTCTGCGTAAATGCTCGCGTACGAATGAATTTGTATTTCTTTCGGAACAGATATAAAAACTACTCGTTCGATCGATGCTGATGGAAAAAGAAAGAAAAATGAAAATAGAAGAAGAGACTGACAGAATTGGAAAAGAAATAAGGAGTACACATACAAAGCGTACTTTCGGCCCAATTCAATTCATTATTCATTTATTTTGAAAAAATGTTTGTTTGAAATAAAATTGCTGTCCTTTATGTTTCGAAGTGGACATTATTTTATTATGACAAACAGATTTGTCTAAATGGAAACGCCTCCGAAATCTCAGGGTCATATCCAATTTTTTAAATGGAATAATATATTTTTTTTATGTATTAATAAAAGTATGTATTAACTAATGTCAAAAAATGATCAGGTTAGGAAATATTTTAATTTCAATTTTGTAAAATCTATTGTATGAAAAATGAGGAGGACAAGGGAATATTCTTGTATCTATGCACTGTACAGAGCAATAATCGATTACCTTGTGATCATTTCTGTAATCAGTTAGTATATAGTAATCATAGTAATCGTAATAAGTACGATCGTTATTAAAATAAATCATCAATCTTGATTAATTTTTTGTAATTTGTAATTATTAATCGGTAATTTTTAAGTCAATCATTAATGTATATTTTGTTACGATCTGTAATGTGTTGTTTCTTTACATTGCCAAACTTGTTAATCATGTAGGGTTGTACTATTCGATATAACTAAATGTTTGTATTGTTAAACCGTTTTGACTAACCAAGATTGGAGAGAATGTTTACGCGTATTCTTTACTATAATAATAATATCTGTATTCCAGAATTTGGAGTAATTGGTTTACTTGGATGGTTGGTAAAATTTTGTGATGTATTTTTGATATAACAATGGGCGCATATCATAACGAAGAATCTAAAAATTTTGATTATTCGGAAAAATTGTAATTAAAGTCCATCTTCAGCTAATTATATGAAAAATTATACGACTATATAGACGATAGAACGCGTCTTTCAGTTGGTGGAAAATTTTTTAAACATATCCTGATAAAATTGTAGAATTATGTACGTATTGCAAAAATAAACAAATATGTAGTAAATATAAATAATGCAAATAATAAATATGTAGTTTTTATAATACAAAATGTACACAGTATTGTCGATAGAATCATAATCACTAATGCAATTACAATCAAAAGTATAATTATTTATTCATTAATGAATAGTTACTGATTATTTGATAATCATTTGATAGTCATGATTACTTTGATTTCACATTAATTTTTAATCGTTAATCATTAATCAAATTATGTTCTGTGTATACTGTACTTAAACAGAAACTTGTTAAACATTTTTGTCTCATGTTGATAAGTCGGGAAATCGAGGAAACAGGAAAAACAGTGTCGGGATGAAATAATCGTCGAATTGAATTTAATGATCGACGCTACTGTTTTCTTCTGACGGAATGGCGAAAATCGAAAGATGGGAAAATGGGAAGGAAGAATTTGAAAAAGTTCAAGTACTTCGTAAAATCACTTGTAGGATTGAATTCATTTTCATCTTCGTAATTGACTTCGTTTTACCAAAAACGTTTTTCTATGAATAAGAAAGAAAGGATGTCGGTTTCATGTTTCAAATAAGTACGAGATGTTTTCTTTAATTGTCGACGTTTTAAATTGCTATTACTTTTTAACAAAGACTTCATAGATCAATCTTGCGTTCATTTTAAAGTATGAAATTTTCATCTTCGTTTCTTTCAAGGATGTTCTTACATCATTTTAAAAGGAGCAAGTGAAGATATATTTTCTCTCGAAAATTTTGCAAATTCAAACATCTCTGTGAGTATTGAAGAAATCTTTTTCCTAAATAAAACTACAAAGATCTTGGAGATTGAAGCTTTCGCTTTACAAGAAATCCTTAAAATTTGTTACGATTTTATTTCACAAAATTAATAAGAACCTAAAATATCGACAGGTTTTTTTTATCGAAAATTTTCTAGAGATACTCCCCATACAAATGTATAATACTGAAACGCGTGGAAGTAAACGTGAAACAAAATAACAGGGAAACCAAAGAAAGAACAGTCGACTAACTGCTGTTGAATGTCGCTGTCAATCCACTTGATCAAAAAAAACCTAGACATGCGTACTTGTAGTATATTAAGGAAAAGATGGAAAAATCGATTATTTACGGGATCAACCAGTAACATTTGCTGAAAATGAAAATATCTACTAAACCAATAATTCTTTAACTATTAATTAAAGCTTAATGTAATAAAAAGTTAATGTAAATCTAAGCTAAATTATTTTTTTTAATAATAATTATTCATTTAATTAATGTAATAATACCTAATAAATATCTAAAT
Source organism: Heterotrigona itama (assembly GCA_903986555.1). Taxonomy (NCBI): domain Eukaryota; kingdom Metazoa; phylum Arthropoda; class Insecta; order Hymenoptera; family Apidae; genus Heterotrigona; species Heterotrigona itama. Next base: position 11,132 of record CAJDYZ010012172.1, read on the forward strand.
TAATAATTTTTTAAACGTCGATATTTTTTTTAATATTAATATTTTTTTATAGAGAATATCGAGCTGCATCAATTAATAAAAAAATACTATATAAATCACTTCATTTAAAAAACTAAAGAGTACGATTTTTACAAAAAAAAATCTAAAATAGTAGTAATATATTCATTAATGATCGCTTGACATAAAACAGCGTGTACCAAATTTGGAGAAAGAAATAAAAATTTGAAACAAAATTGTAACATTTAAGGTCATTGTAAAAATTCCAATTTTCAAAATAGTGACGAATTTAGTTACGAAAAAAATTTTTTTTCACTGTAGATGATAATAGATAATATTATAAGATGATAATATAAATGATAAGGTAAATTATAATATGAATAAGTATAAATAAATAAGTAGAAAAATAATAACTTTTTTTTCCTTTTTCTTCTAATTGGCGCAAAAGTAAATTTGCTAAAGAACGTTTTTTTCTTAATTTATCGGTCTTTTAATGCTCTCAAATTTTAACATTTGAATTTGGGATACTCTCATTTTTCCAACTTAATTTGTCACTTGATGTGAAAGTAACAAAATGAAAAATTAATGTCTACGACTGACTACATCTGTAGTCAACTGCGTGTAAAATTTAAACAAATTCTATTGTCATAAATCAATTTCACATCTTATTTTCTTTAGTTTTGTCCAACATTATGATACAACATTTATTTTAGACTTGTTACAATTATATTTCAAAACAATAAATATGATGTGAAGTATTGAAAGTATTGTACATTAAATTGTCATATAATAGTATAATTAGAAATCGAGGAATTTAAAAATTATATTTGAATATTATTTTGTTACAAAAAATATCGAAAATATGTTATGTTCTGTATTATAAGTGTCCGTATAATATTGGAATTTTTAAAAAAAATGTCCAATTGACAGAAGATACAGATCAAGGGATGATTCGTCGTGAAGACGTAATACGAAAATGTAGAATGAAATTCGTTCATCAAAAGTTTCGTTTTCGAGAAAGTCAAGTTTGAAAATATATCAAGTACTAAAGCAGTTTTTAACGAAACATATTCGAAGTCTTTCGTTTTTCAAATGAAGCTTCAAACAGAAAAATTTTATTTTACGTTTCTGATTTATTTTTGCACGTGAAAATAATGCTTCCTGCCAATTCTATTCAAATTGAAGTCAGCCAAATTCAAACTTGACAAATTCTCAATTTAACTTTATTTTCTAGAAAACGAAGCCTTGAAAGAAAAAAAAAAAAAACGAAAAAAATTTTATTGTACATCTTCGGCTTATTTTTTCATGAGCGAACATCTCCTGCTTTATATGCCAACGTATAAAATACTATAATTCAAAATATACAGAGCTATAGACGAACTTAAACTGCGATAAAATTTTAAATATACATCCTGTTTACGTTTAAAATTTTAAATATGACTTCTCAAGGATTTCTTAATGTTACAACATAATATGTGCCCCGAGGTACCTTACAACTTCTTTCTGAAACATTTTTCATTATAATTTCATTTTTCATCTAATTGAACAATAATATATTAATTTTGAAAATAATTAATAATATAAAATTATTTTTATTATGAATAAAATAAATAAAATTATTAATAAAATAAAATAATGAATATAATATATTAATTAATAAATATATTATATTCATATAATTCATTTGTCGAAGAATTCTGCACAGATAAACCGGAACTATATGCTCAATATAATCGATTTGCTATGATAATGCAATGAAAGACGAGGGAATGTATCGAGTTACTCACCGGATAGTCGTCAAAGTTTGCCAAATAATCAGTATAAGAACTTGTCGGCGCATTGTTCTTCCGAAGCGAATTATGCTCGTCAGTACCGGCGATTACCAATACCATCGTCACCATCATCAACAAAATTGCCGTATTACTCATCTATACTTCGTTAGTTGGTTTCTTGAACCAGTACAATTGTAATAATCTTCCCTTGGATCGACGTGTTGTTTCGAATTTGCAGATTGATAGATGATTAGTAAACGAACAGTTTGCGGTACATCGTGTACGTATGTATGTTCATTCAAGAAAAATGAGAAGGGTATACTTGAGAATGCAATGTGACGTCTCGAGCGGCAATTGCTCTTCTATATACGCGTGTCCTCCCACAACGTGTGTTTCATATCACGCAGGCGCTGAGAATGTTCCTCTAATTCGGGAAATCGTGTACGTTATTCGCATGGAGAGCCTGAAAAACCTATCGACTGTCATTATCCGTTCCCCGTTTTTAAACAGAGGCGAACGTCCTATTGATCAATGACATTCGTGAACGAACCGTAGTTTCAAAGCTTCAATTCAATCTACAAGTTGACAGTCAAAGCGCCGCGATACCTACGAATTTTGTAGAAATGTACATTTTTTCAAATAATAAAAAATTAGAAATATGATCGTGACAGAGGATCTGACCTATCGACTGTCATTATCTGTTCCCCGTTTTCATCCTTCAATGTGGCTCGAAGCAATCGCAATCGAGTCTGCCTGTTTAGAGGAAATGTAGCGTATTGCTAAGTTGAAATACCGAAGTATGCGAGAAAGTATTAATATTATCGAATTTGTAACAGAGGCGAACGTCCTATTGATCAATGACATTCGTGAACGAACCGTAGTTTCAAAGCTTCAATTCAATCTACAAGTTGACAGTCAAAGCGCCGCGATACCTACGAATTTTGTAGAAATGTACATTTTTTCAAATAATAAAAAATAACTCTCGTAAAACGCAAAGTTTTCTATTTAGAAACTTTATATGATCCTGGCAGAGAGTTTTATTTGGTAAATCACCTAATTATTCACACGTTTAAATGTGCGTATAGCAATCAAATTGTTCTCTTTATTGTTTTTGTCTTTATGATATTTCCAACAAAAATTATGTTTAATGTTTGTTCTTAAAACTAATATATATTTTTCTTTTTTTGATAATCTTCAAAACAAGTACATCTGTATGACAGACAAAAAAAAATACAAATATATCCATATTTCTAAATGATAACATTTAGGCGGTCCTGGCGCTTTATCGTTAGTTCATATATTTTTCAGCAAGCGCTTCGATCGCTGCAATTATAATTAAAATATATATTAAAACTTTAGAAACAATTATTTAATTTATTCTAAAGTTCATTCTACAGTATCTTGCCAATTTTGCGATAATTTCGAGAATACAGAATGCTAAGATTTTAGTCTGGAATGTCGTGTGTTGCTAATTTGAAATACCGAAGATGAATATAATTTGAAATTCTATAGCGTGGTGATGCTTTTTGTTAACATCGCGTCGGTTGACAAGAAAATTTATCAGGTCTGTCTTTACCTACGACTAAAAATTTCCGTGTCATCGTTTCTAATATTTCTCCCGTTCCACGCATAAAAATTTCACTATTTTACATTTTATTTCTAACTAATATTTACTTAGATTGCAACAAAAAATAATTTTATTACTTGTTACTTTAATTTCAAAAAGCAAAGGTAAGCTAGAGACTAGAAACCACTGTTACAAGTTGACTGTAACAAAATCGTTACTTTAACATCATTCTTTAACTTGCATCTTTAATTTCTTTGACTAAAGTTGCAAATACCTTTTCTCATCATTACTAGAAATTTTAAATATACACATTTATTAGTTTCTCTATAACTGTGTAATTTCTTCTCTGTTTCTATTTACTGTAATTTTTTATTTATCTAGAGTGATATTCCAAATATGCTGCATTTCTTTCATTTACATACATATTTATATATCAGCGATAATACTTGGTAATTTTGGAAATATTTGTAGAAGTTGAAAAGCAAAAATGAATCGAAAACAAAGTGAAAAAAGTTGGTAAACTTGACGGTATGTACTTGAATATCTAGAACTCACGTGCTGAAAGGAGTAAGTGTCAGCAGTCAGCAGTTTAAAATTTTTTCCCACCGATAAGATGCAGACTTTCAACCATTCTCTTCTCATATCATCTCACCTATTCTCAAAATTAGCAGTCAGCAGATTCAGCAAGGCGGTGCACTCCCAATACTATAAGAGAACCTAAACGCACAGTAAACTCTCAGTCTTGGATTGTAACTCGAACTTTTTTCTTTATTAGCTTGAATCGTTCTGGAATTGGTGTGAATTGTGTTAATAAAGTTTTATTTCTTTCCAATCAATTTTTTCTTTTTCTCTTCATAAAACATATCACTTTGTTTAGTGAATCGTATTGTGATCCTATTGTGAAGTGAAATTTATCCATTTGTTCTCATTTTTTTATTAAACCTCCCTCTGTCAACCGTGACACAAGGGATCGAGAAAGTTAAGAAATTTTTAAATAGAACTTTTGTTTGAATCGTGGATCGTAGAACATTTTCAAAAAATTTTCTTACGAATCCCGATGAGAACAGATAAATAAACGTTCTTAAAAGTAGAAGTTTCGGACAGAATAGAAATAAAAATCTTTTTGTCAGAGGAAGAGATAATTTTTTTCGCCATATTGAAAACGTTTCCGACATTTGTAGCAAATATTGACTTCAATAAATAGTACCCAAGTATAAAAATGAAATTTTAATTAAATGTTTTAAAATAAGTTGTTTCCATGGAACTTTTATTCTACAGATTCTAAAATATCTGTTCAACACTATTCAAATTTCTTTTCTATTCTTTGCTATACCATTCAAAAATTCTGCATAAACCGATATTTCCTTTTATGAGAAATGTGTAAATATCGGACAGAATTTTTTTCAACACAAAAAGAACCTGTTAATTTTAATTTCTATTTGTAAGTTCACGATTGATATTTTATTGGAGACCAGCTTTCACGCGGCAATTATTAAAATTGCATTCGAAAATTTGATAATATTAAGATGCGATAATATTAAACAATACAATTGTTTACATTAATATTTATGTAAATACGTACTTTGAATATTAGGCTTAGACGACGAATATTCAAAAAACCATAATTCGTCTTTGCTTGACAGTTTAATGAAATGGCAAAAAATAATGTACGACAAAAAAGAAAAACATCAGAAATATTATTTATAAATAAATTGAATAAGTGGAGGGTAAGATAGAAATATTGAGTCTCAGTTAATAACGCTAAAAGTACGGATGTGAAGCATTCTTTCAATCGTTTCTGCATGGATTTTATTTTTATCTCGAATTCATTCTCTGAATTTTTTTTTTTTCTTTTCTCTCTTCCTCTTGTACTCCGATTCTCCACGTTTCGTGCTCGTCTGCCTCTTCCTGTCTGATCAATTTTTTTATCTCTGTGGTCTCGAATTCCATTAGTCGAAATGGACTTTCGAATATGAACAATGGACGATCACGAGAGTTTTGCCAGGCTATTTGGCTTTTGCAATCATTCCCTATTTACTAAAATAGCACAGATCATAATTCTTATCTATTTAATAAAATAGCACGGATCATAATTATTATTATCAATCAGAATGGAAAAAGTCATAAGTGTCTGAAAAATTTTTTTATTGTCAATATCTATTGCTTATGTGTAGACTGCGGATTTTTATGCATTTATAAAAAACTTGAAAAATACACATAACGTACAAAAATGTATAAGGTGTTCAAAGAAGAGCATTAATTATAGTAATATACAGAAGAAACTATTTTCCGTTTAAATTTCATTTCTTTAATTATGTTGATGGAAATTGCATAATAATTCGCAGTCTACTACTAAGATAAATTTATTTATCATAGTAAAAATTTATTTCGGTTTTCTTTCTTCCAGAGACTATTATTAACCAGAATGAAAAAAAAATCATAGAATAATAAAAATTATTTTTTTTTACTAAAATATTTTTGATTACATTTATAAATTATAGAATTTTTTTGTTGCCAATAACCATTATTGATCATGAGAAATTTATTTCAATTACTCGTTACAATTATCGAATGAGGGAAGCTCTCTTTCGGTCGCTTAATAGTTATCGACGAGAATAATTTTTCGATTGTTCGTAACAGTTGCCAGTAAAAGAAATTTATTTCGATTTACTTTCCGCTAATTTTCGCGAGATTTACATAAGAAAGTAACTCCACCTTAAAATATTTAAAATATTTAAACGCAGTTGCGGAGGATTGTTTTTTAATCGAATACAAAACAATATTTTACACTGATATATCACTGTTATAAACAGAAATTCTTCTCATTGATAATTTTTATGAGCAATCAAAATAAATTTCCTTCATTGATAACTATTACAGATAACTAGAACAGAATTAGAAATAGAATTAAAAATTCCCCTCATCATTAGTGGTTTTCGTAAGCGATGAAAAAGATTTTATTTCTTCAATCGTGTAGTATTTTGAAAAATTTTCTTTACGGTTTAAGATTAATATTAAGTAATTAAATAAGAAACAAGTTTCAGTGACTAATGTTTTTTACAAAAATTTCCGTGGTAACTATTATTTGTCATTCTTGCTTTCTTCGTTATTTTCCTTGAGATTTACAATAGAAATTACTTTCGAAATATTTCAATGCGGATGCAAAACAATGTTTTAAATTTTATACTATATGATTGACGAAATGGAGTTTTCTTTACCTGTAATTGTTATGAGTAAATTGTGAATTTTTATGCATTTCTAAATTTTTCTAAGTATAATTTAGAAAATGGAACCCAACTAAAATTGTTTCTTGTATTATTAATATTTTATAACAACTATAATAATTATAATTAATATTCTTCTTTAGATATTTTATATATTTCTACATGTTACATTATTATAAGCATTGTGTGGATTTCAAATTACAATTTTTCATGCATAAAAATCGGCGGTTTAATTATAACAAAACAAATTCCCTTCGTCGGTATTATAAACGACCGAAATAGAATTCCCTTCATCAATAATGACTATCGGCAATAAAACAAATTTTCTACCATTTATAGTTGTTACTTGCAACCAGTAGAATATGTAATTTCTAATCCTGCAAGTTTTCAAAAATTTTCATTGTATTTTAAGATTAATCTTATACAACTTAATACAAGTTAATACAATACAAAATGTGTGATATATACACATAGTGTGATATATTGTTACAATAGTACATATAATATTATACACACACACACACACAC
>CAJDYZ010012179.1:15474-25642 GCA_903986555.1 Heterotrigona itama
TTATAATGACTCCGCAACTTGGAATAGCAATTAAGAATAATAAAATTCCATTTAAGGCTTAGTTTCAACAAGCTTAGTTAGCAAGCAGACGTTTTAAAAAAAGTGAGCGATAAATACATTGCGAGCAGGAATAAAAAAAATAGATAGGTACGAACGAGACGAAATCACGCACATTGCAAATGATTACCAAGGGAATTCACACAGATGATAAATGTCTGCCAAACGAAATTTATACACAAATACATATTTGAAAAAAATACGCGACTATCTTTGATTTTTATGTTATTTTAGCTTCGGAAATCACCTCCTAATAATATCGGATATCCATCAAACGTTCCGTTCCATCGACACAAACAAGCGTCTCCACATGTTGACGAATGTTAACGAAATCTTACGCATGCTGAGATTGCTCTCGAGAGAGCAATACTGTACATTTTCAACGTTTATTGAAATTCGATTGAACGACGCAGTCCCCCAGTTTATTTATTTAATGTGCAATAAATTTTCATTTCTTTTCAATATGGCGCGCATTTGAATCTGTGAGATGAAACAGTGACTCGAATAGACGCGCGTGCGCAAGGACACCCTTCAAATTACCAACGCGATATACCTGTGTGTGTGTGTGTGTGTGTAAACAAACGTACATACATATATAAACAGTGGTGCGTTAACGCAAGTAGAACATTCCGTTACGCATTTAGGCTTTTGCACGATAGAGCTTCGTACGCAACAAAATTAACAACCAAATAATTCTCTCTGTTTATCTTCCAGTAATTACCAACGAAAGAGGCGGAATTCCCTTACTTACTTCATTTGCTAACACACGCAACTCACTGTACGATTTTATGTCCCTCTTAGCTTCGTGATATTTTTTAAAATGTTAATCTTTCCAAGGTGTTACACGCGTATTCTTTGTATATAAAATATTCTCTATATAAAATATTCCGAACAAGTATGGAAAGGGATATATGCAAACTACTATTTAAAAAGATAATAGTTGGTGCACAAGTTAGGGCAATTTTCAATTTCAGTGACGGTCGCATCTCTGTAAACTTTGCGATAAAGTATAAAATCAACTGTCGTATTCTTGATATATACGTATATAGATATACATAATGCGTATATGTATAATACGCATTTTCAAATGTCACTTGTACTTATTTCAAGCATATACATACAATATACTTGAACGGATATGCGCCCCTCTCCAACGTTTAGGTCAAGTCCGAGTTTCCCTTATATTCCCTTTCACTGTTGCGCTGTGAAATTTATAAGCATACCTCGTGACACACTTACTAAACTCACAGCAACAAATATTATTGAACTGTATTTGATTAATAACTATCCCTGCCCAAAATCTAAAAGTATGATCTTTCGCACAAGCACACATCTTTCTCATAGTAATAAACATACTGCATATCTCAAAATTTATAATTTTATAAACAATATAATTTAGGTGTAAATATTTTCTAAACAGTACACAAATAATAAAATACATAAAATAAGATACGACATTTCATACATAAAAATATGTATATGTACATATACAATCGGTATAAAAAAATAAAATTTAAGTTAATTGTAATTATCATAATTGTAATTAAGTTAAAATCATAAAATTTAATATAAGAAACTGCTAGACAACATTCAATACAACGTAGTAAAAATACTTTAGCCAATTATAGTTTGAACACTATTCGTAAGGAAATTAAAGTAGAACTTGAAACATAAAATTTATACAAGTAAATGTTATAAAAATATAAAAATATATGACGCATACATATAACACAACATGTTCTTTCATAGGAAATAAATCTGACCGAATAATTAGTCGGTGTACTGATTTATTAAGATGTACAAACCAAAGTGTACAATATGTATACGTCATGATATGAATTACAATGCAAATCTTAAAAGAAAAATTTCACTAAGAGGACTAAACAACAACTATTTGTAATTTAAAATACACAAATGCACATAACTGACAATCGATTATTTAAAACAATTAGGCGTATGTATACACACACGTTTATTTCTAGTTAGAAAAGAAGATTTAAAAGTACGTATCTCGTTAGAAACAACAATACTGCTTGCCGTGTATTTCGTTATAATTTGTCCTATTAAATATAGATATGTTCAAACATCTAATATGGTAATATTATCTATACGTGTTTCATTATACATAATTGTTTCATTATAATTGTATTGAAATATAATTGTATAAAATGTATCATATTTATTTTAATTTATAAGTTTTCAAGTTAAAAATATTTGAAGTTGAGTAACAAATTATTTCGTCGATCTAATTCTACGTAGTACGTATATACTTTCACAATTTGTAAATATTTTCAAAATATTCTACAGGTACAGAGTAACGTTTATAACCGTAACGTATGTGACAAGCAAAAAACATAGTAGATATGTATGTTTAATTGAAAACTTTGTAAACTGCGTTGAAACGTACATTGGTTAAATAAGAGAAATAATTTTCAGACAGTCGCAAAAATTGAAATATTATTATTCGTTAACAGATCGTTAAACAGAGTAGTCGTAGAAGTAGGCAAGTACGACACGTGTATAACATGTATATACATACATATACGTGCAATGTGAATTGTCATTTTACCGTGCCAACAGCTTTCTTTTTCTTTTCTTTTAGTCGTCTCATTTGTTCTTTTCTATAAATTATTTATCCATACGGAGATCCGTTACCTTACGTCACTCGCATGACCTGTTTCTGCTTGCCACCGACAGTTTCAATTCTTCCGTCTGCTATTAAAACTGCATTCTTTAACGAACCATAAATGACATTGTACATTCGATTCATTTCACACGATTAACGACACGATAAACATAGTCCTATCTGAACTATTTATTGTTTTTGTGTACAACTTGATACATCGAGGTGTCCAATTTTCCTAACCTTTACACGCATGTATAACAAATATATACGACAAAGAAACCTTAAGAAACTTTTCATACGATAAAATCGATAAAATAAAAATGAACTAGCAACATTTTAGTAGCCTTATTAATACATCTTCACTTTCACATCGAAAGCATCGATCAGCACTAGTCAAGACCGGTCGTGAGTACTTCGAAACACAATCACACCATGCGCGCAACCTAAAGACTGAACCGCCATGGCCACGAGTCACGAGTAGCGTACGTTTAATTTCACGCCAGCACCCCTATGCTCGTTCTCTCTCTCTCTCTCTCTCTCTCTCAGACACACACATCGTTTCATTGACTATCTTTCTCATACGTACGTATATATCGCAAGCCTCACCTGTTTTACTTTCTCCTCCGCTTTAAATTTTTAATAATTCATTTTTCGCTATTTCTTTCTTCAGTCTTTAATCGAGGAACTTCTTTCTTTAGTTTCGTACGTATAAATGCTACGTAACACGCGTACGTATTGCGATTGATTTGGAATCTATTTTTCAATATAGGTTAAGTACGTGCAATTATTGACATGTGAATCGTGTTATGTCCCTCTCTACAACATGATTTAGTCAAGTTATACTTAATATTGAAATTACTTTATTGTATTTCTTTATATATGATACAAAATGAATTTCAGTATATTGCAGTATACAGTAGTTTTTCAAAGAAGTTATAAACAAAAAGCTAATTAATCTATAATATTCAAATTTAAGTAAAAATAATATTATTTTTGAAACATTCTTGTATATAAAGTTTATTCTATTCTCTGAAAGTAAACGTTCATTTTAATCATCAACTTTGGAGAGTCAAATACAATATAGATAGTAGATAATAGATCTCATAGCCTGACGCAAAGCACATTGATATCTTTAACTTCTTTCCAAAAGATACATTGGTCATACATACGTTGTCCATGTTAATTATGAAAAATTTATATTAACATTTACCATTCTACAATTTTGCAGCAGTTATATTTTTGGAGCGTATAACTGATTACACGAGTTGTAAAATATAAATATTATTTAATTGATAATTGACTTTACAACAACGGATACTGAAATATATGTCTGCTGAATATAATATAATGTTGCTGGATATTATTATTAATACGTGGAAAAAGTTTTTATCCATATTACATAGGAAATGAAGAAAGTGCAAAGAAATCAGTTTTATAACCTAAAATGTAGATATTCACAGATGAAGATACATCATTAGAACTGAATGAAATAAGAATATATCAAAGAACAAATATATTCAAAACATAATTGAACTTATACATTGGATTAACAGAGAAGATTAATATATAGGATTCACTTAAACAAAGAATTGTGTTAATTATTAGAAGATATCTTAAATTACTCAAGTTATTCAATTTGAGACATGACGCGCATCTTTGATGAATTTTTGAGAATTATACAATTTATGAATTTATAATTAAAACATTCTTTATGCATATTACAAACATATCATATACATCTGCATTAAACAACCATGTTTCACAACAGATCAAGTTGAAGAAGAATTGTAAAATATTAAGTATATTCATTTATATCTCCAATAGAAATGATTATTATTATCTGTGATTATTTAATTTATATGGTTGCCTCTGTTTTAGAAAGAAATCTCTACGCTGACATGTAAAATTGAGAAAAGTGCGTTAAAGAAATTCAGTTTTTGAAGTGAAAAGTTATTAATTATTATACATGATGTATCTTTGATGCTGCTGCGAAGAAGATTCTACTTACTTTTTAGAGATTTTTATACGTATATATATCTCATTCCAACATTTCGTATAAATGAATTCTGGAAACTTTTAGTAATGAAATCTCGCAATTTCAGAAATGAATAGTCGATCGTTTCGCATAACGTTTCGAAGATACGAATAAAATGGCCATAACGTAGATTTTGAATGTTCAAAATTCTGAAATCAATTAAATAAGTTAGGAAAAAAAGACGCGAGTTTGTTATTCCTTTATTTATGAACAGGAAAATTAATGAAAGTTAGTTTACAGCGAAGGGAATATTTATTTAATACTTATTTAATAATTTCTATGTTAATTTAAAATTACACAGAAATTTCGGTTCATACAAAGTTTGATCATCGTCTCTTTACGAAACGAAAAATAGACGGTCGTCGGTAGGCGTGTAGAAAACTTTGGCATATACTGATCGTTGATCAATAAGTCTCCAGAGCATTCTAACCCAAACAGTAGCGTATTGAAAATAGCGGTAAAAATTTTCGATATAAAATGTCATTATTTATTATTATTTTAGTTTATTTGTTCCAATTATGAAATATCAAAACTAATTTTTCTCATTACAACTTGAAATATCATATTGAAATTGAAATATCAACTAGAAACATTATGACGTGAAGTTTTATAAATATAAAGGATAAAAATTATTTAAACAAAGAAGATTATCATACAAACGATAAAAATTTTAGTTTAAATTTTGAAATAAATATTTCAATGAAAAATCAACAGTATCGTTGTACATCGACTATAATAAATATACCATTACATCGTTAATAAATATACTATTATCCAACTTGATCAAAGCTCAAGCCAAATAAAAAACGATTGTTTGACGATCGTAGAAGAATATTGAAAAACAAAAAAAAAAGTTAAAAAAATGTGTTTTCATGAAAATATAAACGTTCGTACACAAGTGCTTTTTAAATTTTTCTTCAAATTATTTTGTATCTTAGCAGAAAGAAAATAAAATTACCGTGAGATGAGAAGAGAATCAATATCAATGTAAGTATGTGCGTAGACAGTAATTACAAGTAATTTGCTACGTCACTGCTTCGGAATATTTCACTGACAACATCGCACATGTGCAGAAGCTTTTGTTATAGCTTGCTGGCCTCCGTGATGCCATTGGTGCGCCAAGGTCAAGCAGGATCCATAGAAATTGTTCCTTGTTAATTTTACTTTCAATGTTGCTATCCTTACAAGAAAGAATATAAAATTTTACACTTGTGATATATCATTTATTTTACCGTCCTTCCTCCTTAATAATTATATTCGTGATACATTAATTTTTAATGTATTTCAATAATTTCGATAATTTTAGAATTAGATTTATTATTAGATACGTATAAATTTAATATATTAAAAAATAATCAAATGTATATCGGTATATATATATATATATATATATATATATTATGTCGTCTAATGTCAGTTTGTAATTTGCGCGTAAGTGTAGTTATAAATTTTCTTTTCAAAAGAAACTACTCCACTCGGTGCCGGTTATTGAAAGATTTTAATTAAAATGATCGCTATGTGAACTTGCGCGCTGCTTTTCTTGCTCGAATCTATATTTTTAAGTTTCTTAAAATTTTCATGACTCGGTATGAAAATTTTAAAGCATGAAATTTTTTAAAGTTGTAATTAATCTCGAATGTGACAACTGTCACTCAATGGAGAACAATGAATGGAAAAAAAAAATGCTGAAAAATAATAATTGTTACGAGAAATCAATTATGTATCGTGACACTGTGATCTAATCACGCATTAAACTCTACTACTGCTTCTATATCTTTCAATATAAACACACAGTATGAAAAGAAACGAGGAAAAGGAAAGCTTTTTCTTTTTGGAGTCGTCTTGTATTTACAGTTTAAATTGCTTAAATTTTGCTAACTTTACACGATACGTTTAATATCCGATTTCAGATTTATACACACTAAGAGAATCGACGATTACTTGGTTATAAATATTTAGCATCGAACTTATTATGGGTTTCGATTTTTATCTTGGAAATATTTGACATTCTGACTTTTGACAAGAAAAAATAATACGAAAAGGAAACGTGAGATTCCAGTTTTTGTCGAAAGGATCGGTAATACTAGTTGGAACACAAGCGTCTCATCGTTGAACGTACTATGTATATCTATACACACACACACACACATAAAGTAGGATTCTGCGTACATGTGTGTCCGTCATCGATAAAGTTCGGTAATAATAACTCGGTGGCGCGAACTGCTCGTTCGCTGAAAGGATGGACGAATCGAGGATGGAAACGGGGAGACTGGAAAAGCTCCGGATGACTGTCGTCGTCGAGTAACCGATTCTTGGCCGAAACTGCGCGGCAATACTCGACGGACAAGCACGAGAATATCCGAAGCTGAACTGAACAAAGACGACGACACGTCCGCGGGATTTGACCTCCGCGAAGCTGACGTAGAGATTCGTTACAGATCAATCCGGTTCATATGCGACAGTCTAGCAACTTTGTATCACCGGTTGACAAAGGTTGTAACAGTAGGGTGAAAGGTGACAAATCGTCTGGAAAGCTTGGACAATGGTCGACGACGGTGTATGTTGTGCGCCTATGCGCGTGTTTGCAATAATGCGTTGTATCTCGAGAAACGTGGATAGTCCATAGTAGGCACAGAGCATACAAACGTAACTATAGAGAAACGTGCGTGCGTGCGTATGACGTATACATGTGTGAATGCATGTGTGTTGGCACGGACGCCAGGATTCTTCCTTCCAATCACACACGCACGCACGCACGCACGCACGCACGCGACGTATGTACCGATATAGCAACAATATGAAGAATTGGAGCGAAGGGAATTTGGAGCCGTATTACAAACCGTCCTCTCACCGCTGACTACTAGTCTCGTAGTACGCACTGGTTTCTTCTTTCCTCTCTCTCTCTCGTATCTCGTATCAAACTTTCTTCTGTCTTGCCGATCTTCCCGAACTGTGAACATCTCTCGGCGAAGAGAAAAGACGTTCTGGCTGATAGTTGTCGCCGCTGGTGTCGTCGACAACAGCGTTATATCGTTGGAAATATGCTCGGTATAGAAGCATTGGCGGCGTCGGTGTCGTGGTTGGTACTGGTGCTAGCGTTGGTACTGCTGGTGGTTCTAGTGCTTGTGTTGAGAATGGTGTAGCGCGGGTGTGCGCGCGCGGTGCTACCTCGACGGCATACAGTGCGGACGGTGGCTTTAGATTCGAAGCTGCGGAAGAAAGGCCGCGAGCTCGGCCCTACTCCGATGGCCTGATACACACTACAAGACGCGTATATGAAGCTACACTGCCCTGACTCGTCGAGTGAGTACTCTAATTATCATCCCGTCGATCGATCACCAACTTCATACTCGATTTAACGATCGACCTTTAACCAAACTTCACTCTCGCCCGTCTGAACATTTTCACGCTTTCTTTCCGTCTTTCTCTCTTCCTCTCTTCCTGTCTTCATGCTTTCGTCCTCCTTCATCTTCTTTCATCTTTCGTCTTTCACTTACGCTACGTTACATGTTGCGTAAGTGTGACACTCGTTCTCATCTCTGACAACGTCGTGATTTTCCACGCATATTACACGTTCCGTGTCAAGGATGTCGCAGTCATTACGCGACTCCTACGACAAATTTTCATCATACTTATCAACCAATATCGTCGATATACGTATATATATATATACGTATGCTGCGTGTGCGCGCGCGCGCGTGTGTGTCACACACACACACACACACACACACACACACACACACACACACGCCATGTACGTACATACATACTTGTGTGTTTTTCACGTTTGTCATTTCTTCCATACTCTCATTTTCGTCTCTCAATCTCTCTCTCCTCGTGTCTTTCTTTCTTTTCTCTCCTTTAATTATTCGCTTTTTACTTCACGATTGACTGCTAATCACTGGATGTGTATAGACTGTCTCTCGTCGATTAATCGTTAAAACTGTCAAATCGAAAAACATCGAAAGGGAACATTGCGAACATTGAAAAGCAAAGTGAGAGCACGACGATTAATGCGTCGTAATTCTGCAGATATGTTGCGTAATTTTCGTTTTCCTCTGGAAAAGACTTGCCTTTCACGGCAGCAGAAGCAGGGAAACAAGTCGGAAAATATCGTACGAAGGAGCTGCAATAAATATCGACCACGTATTCTGAATACGATGAACGAAAGCTTAAAGAAAGTGAACCGGGTCACGACGCAGTTTCTCGACGCGCATTTCCAAAATGAATAGAATACGCGAAAAATTTGTAGAGCGTAAAATAATAACGTCGTGAAATAATCGAATCGATAGATCGAACGTTATTAGTGATGAAAAAGTGAAAACTCGCACCTTACCAACGCGTAATGTGCATATTTAAAAAATCAATTTCGATCTTTGACGCAAACGTCAAGCGAATTATACTTGACGGTTTTTTTTTTATTGGAATGACTCGAAGATCGAAACGAAATTGGTTATCGATATACACGATTTGTCGTGTGTATTTTATATCGTCATTGCTATAGTAACGGGAGTCGAACGACACGATTGCACTTCCGTATTATCGAGCCGTATCTTTTCTCAATTCTCCGCGATTTTCTCTATCTGCAGTTTCTCATTACCGTGTTGTTCACTATTTATAATCTATCGTATCGCACGACATATATATATATATACATATATATATATATATATACATATATACATATATATATACATATATATACATTCGTTCGACGCGAAATATTATATCGAGCTATATTAGCCAGTCGGATATTTATTTTTGTAGTCTAGCAGTTTGAAAACAATGATGATTTTAGATAACGATAAATTACATTTCTATCGTCGTCGCACCACATACGCACGTTGCACGCGTTGAACGCATTTTGTAAAAGTGAAAATTAAAGTAATCGCGTATTTTTTAATAATAAACTAAACAAACGAGACTTTTTTTCTTCGATCTCTTCGAGCTATCTTCGAGTGCCACCAAAAGTTTCATGCTTTTTGCATCGTGTCAATAAACAATGAGAGTCAACGTTTCCTCGTTGTTTATTTATTGAACGAACATGTTGAAAATATAGTGGAAAATATGGAAATTCGTACTCGATTTAATAAAACAAACTCTGCTAAACTCTAGATTAATGATGCAGCGAAGTATTTCTTTCAGACGTGACACGTTACACGTTACACGTTACACGTTACACAAGCAGAATAATATCAAGACTACACGTACTGTTACATTTACACGTGCACAACACACACAATTATATTTTCATAACACAATTATCCATCTGTGGAGAAAAATATCGGAGTAAATAAGCCGTATACAGGATAAACGTCGGACAGTAATGGGTAGTAAAGTCGAGATTAAACAAACAAAAGCGAAAAAAGTGTAAAGTGTTGGGCTTTAACGTGCAACTACAATTGTAAGATATCGATACTTTTTTTTTTTTTTTTTTTTTTTTTTTTTTT
>CAJDYZ010012212.1:11090-24656 GCA_903986555.1 Heterotrigona itama
GAAAATATATGAAAACGAGCAAAATGCACGCAGAATTTGTGGATATTCGTGGAATTTGTTCCAGTTGAAGAGCTGATCGTTGAAAATGGGTTCTATGGAAATGAAATGCCACCCTCCGGTCCGATATAACGCACGGTGAGAAAAAAATTGATTGAGAATTTTTTGGCAGTTTATTCGAACATCGCGAGATTGAACTCACGTGGAATCAAAAGGATTCGACATTTTTTTTCCCCCTCTATCTTCCATCGAACGTCGATCGTTCGTCCAGTTGATCGAAATTTTTCACAACTCTTTCAAACGATTCTTTCTCCTCCCCCCTTTTTTTCCTGAATGGAGATTGACTTTTTAAATGGAACGGAATATGTTGAAGCTAATGAATAAACAAATTGAAAGGAATCATAATCGTTCGATACTGGAAGTACCGGCGTCTAAAATTTGGACAATTTTGTTCTTATATCATTATTGCACGAGAAATTCAAATTGAAAAAAGGAGAGAGGCAAAGGAGATAGCTCCATTTTTTTTTATATATTTTTTTGTTCCAACGTTACAAGTACAACATATTGAAAGTATAAAGGGAGTGATTCTACATAAAAAAATAAAACAATAAATTTGTTTATTTAAGTCACTGCCTTCGAGAAAAGGTCGAGCTCGAAAATTTATCAGGTATATTTGAATCTTGTTAATTCCAGACTGCAATCGAGCAATCAATCGGAAAATAAAGAACCGAAATAAAAAAAAACTTTGAAACTTATTAATTTTCCGATTCCTGTTTGTCAGAACTTTTTTTCATGTTTCGTAGAATATCATCTACTCTAGAAGGGTTACGAACACCTTTTTTCTATTCACCTTATACAACACATGATAACACATGAGTGATGTATGAATGACATAATGATAAATAGTTCCAAGCAATAGATATGACGTATCTTTTCAATCAGGTCACCTGACGACAGTTCTCTCGCATTCTCTGACGACAGCACCCGACTTTCAATTGTTCTTTCAGAATTAATCTGGAATAGAATTGGCTGTTTCGTCGACTCTGGAATAATCTGGAAGTTGAGGATTGTCACGTCGCATCCGTGGACGGACGACGACTTGAAAGTAACGTAAATTGCTCGGGATAAGCCGATCGAACACCGGGGGATCTTGCCAGCCGGAGATTTCGAGACGCGGCGAGGCGCAGCGGAACGATCGTTTAGATTCGGTGGCTGCGATAGGGAACTCTCCTCGTGGAGAGCCCGATTCGAGAGTGCTTTCGCAACATTTCGATTGCCAGGAGACTGGGTTAGGTCTGAAGTCTCGCGATGATCGAGACTGATGGCCGAGGTGCAAGAATAATTGATCCTTCGTGCCGCGGCGTTACGTTTCGTAAACTTGCCGCTTGGCTTGTGTTGCTTTCAATTCGCAGCGCGTGACCGGGTGAAAATCACGAAGGTAATTTAGAGAAGAAATAAAATTCATTTACGAGATGGAATATTTCAAATCAGAGACAAAGGGTACGAAAATTCGTAGCAAAGAATACACGAAGCGTTTTATTTACGTATTTTCCGTGAAAATTCCTACAATAATTTCTACAAAAGAATTCATCAATTCTAAGCAGTTAATTTCTACGAAAAACTGGCATCAGTTCTAAGCATCATTTGTTAACACTAAAACTACCACAGTGATTAAAATGATTAATTCATCTTGACGATTCTGATAGTTTTAGTGTTGGATGATGCTTAGAGAATTTCGTAAGATTTTTATTAATTATCGCCATAAGTCTGTAAATAAAGTTATGAACTGATCATTTTGACCACTCTGGTCAATTTTAGCTTTAGTATAAACGACGTCTAAAAGTCCTACAAAATATTATAAATAAAAAATTTCGATCACTCTGGTAGTTCTAGTGTCAAACGATGTTCAGAGAATTTCGTTGATCTCGTAAGTGTATAATTAACATTTCACTTGGAAGAAACAAGCGACGTATTTCCACAAGCTGAAATCTATAAAAGTCAGAGAAAAAAAAAAAAAAAAATCAGAAACTTAAAAATCGAAACGTAAATCTGAGAAGTAATCAGCGAGTAAAAACAGGGCCAGTCAGCGTAAACCGTGAAAGGGCGGAAAGAAACGAAGAAGCTTGGTTGCTTCATCCACGGCACGCGTTAGAATTCTTCCAGCTTCCACGCTGGGGGAAAATAAATTTCACATCGGGGGGATGGGTGGGATCGTTCAAATCGATTCAGACTGAAAGCAACTGCACTGCAGTCGAGTGTAACGAGATTGAAGAGCAAATTGCCAGGGTGAGCTGATCGGAATCTGCAATTTCGTCGATTGCGCTCGCCTCGTAAGATTGAAGAGGCCGTGTCGCCGCTGCGAGGTTTGCATTCGTTGGAAACAAAACCGATCGGCGTGCACGCTATATACGAATGTATGTACGTACGTATGTACATATCCGGATGGATTTATCGGTCCATCGAACTAAGCAACGACCAACCACTGTTGCTCAGCTGATGGATGAGAGCGTGTCGTGGAGTCACGCGGGAGTGTCGGGAATTCTTTGCATAATGTATGAACGAAAGAGGCATCTCTCTTTTTGGATCCGGGCCTACGGTCATTTTCGGTACTCTCGTCTAACGGGGAAGAGCAAGTTGTTTAGGGGGCGTTTCCCTCCCCAATTATGATAATTCGAGCGCCATTCGACGAGCGGATGGTACGTTGACTGTGTGTGCTTTGGAATGTACCAGATGGCTCGTGAATAATGCTCGAGAGAGCAATGAAACCTATGAAAATCAAGGATTTGTTGTTTGTAGGAATGATTTATCACATTATAGTGCGATTTGTAGGGAAAAAAAAAATCATAATTATATAGAAACAATTTTCGGTAAATATATACACGTGTGCAGCCTGTTCATGGTTAGTCGATGAAAATTTCATCACGTTGCAGTGTGTAGGTTTCACAAGTATTGATTTTTACTTAGTCGCAATATTTATGTTTGTGTTTTGGTGGATGGCATTTGTAACTAAATAAAAATCGATGTTTGTAAAATCGACGCTGCGTCGATGAAATTTTCAAAAGCGCGAACACGCATACATTTACGAAAGATTGTAAAAGTGATCTTGATATCTCTGCTGCATACGTGTATTTTATTTGTTTTAAATTTTATGAATGTAGGTATGAAATATCTCCTGGTAATATTTCGATTATTTCAAGCAACACGGTTTGATATATATTTTCAGATATATACATGTATGCAAAATTTCAACTATTTCATACAACACATAATGTTTAAATATTTCGCGAGCTAGTTTAATTTTGATATTATAGAGCATTCTACAGAGTGTGATTCTACAGGAAAAGAATAAAAATTTTTCCGTATGACACTCTGTTTTCGAGAGAATCGAGTTATTAAAATTTATCATCAATATATATACTTGAATTTAGCTAATTCCAGAATAATTATCCTACGTGCAAAAATAAGTAGGTAAGAAATGTAGACTGATATAGAAAAATTTTATTCTTTTCTTTCGAGTTAATCAGAATCACATCTTGGCTGGTTGCGCCACCTTAAATATTTTCAGACTTCAAATTTCATCTACACAGTCACGATATGGTGTTAATGAATTTTCAAAATATCTCGAAATAACGCACGTATACCAAATATATATTGAAAAAAAATACACTTTCGTGGATCATAGATCGAGCTATAAATAGGTTTCATGCCCCGAAAGGTAGAAGTTCTCGAAGAGAGAAAAATTCCTCTCAGAGTCGTGCACTCGATATTCTCGCACACTCGCGAAAATCAATCGATGAGCCAAGATATTTCTCTCGGCTGCGTAGCCCAGCCAAGTGGTGTTGGCTCAATTTTCAATATTCGAGCCGAGTTGCGGAAACTTCCGAGAATTCGACTATTTTGAATGTCGCGGAATTGCCCTCTTCCTCAAGACGGCGAAGGGAAATCGAGGCTGGGGAAGATTTCAAAGAATCACTCGGTTGCACTCTTGACCTCGTGTCGACGGAGACAATCGCGCGTAATACGTACGAGGATTTAGGTCGCGAGCATTTCCACGAGTTTTATTCCTCTGACAGTCTCTTAAGTCTCTGACAACTCTTAAGTAACGATCGTTAGTGGCCTTTATGGACGATCTGTAATTGTAATTTTGTCTTATACCAATTGCAACGTGATAAGATTCTAGATCAGAGCTGGCTAACTGGTGGCCTGCAGCCCCTTGCCCCTACTTTGCCCCTCCACTAACATTAAGCTACTTAGTGGAGGGAGCAAGAAAGTAGGGGCAAAGGCCGCCAGTTAGCCGACTCTGCTTTAGATTGTCAGTCAGAGAAAGGGATAACAACTACATATTTATTTCACATAGTTAATAATAATAATAATAATAAAAAAAACAACATTAAGAACAATGATATTTTAGAAAACAAAAGTAAATTTTATTCACTATCGCTACTAACATAATTCAAAACGATCAACTCTTTCTTTTCAATTGACTTCACTGTACCGATCTCTCCACTTGTTTAGTAAAGAAATCGACTGAAAGAGTGGAGTTAGCCACCTTAAATTAAGGTTTAAAGGATCATTTGGGAAGGTCTCTAACTTTCGAGCTAACCATTTCCTTCCGACTTATTGCTAGAATTTTTAAAATGAGTTTGCAAAAAATAAAACAAAATAAAATAAAATAGCGGAAAATTAAAATAAATAGCAGTTGACTCATAGTTTCTGGAGATTTCTATCAAAACTATTGTAATCCGTCGAATTGTCGCGCATCGATTTTTTGGAATTCAGCGAGACTCCCACCTGACACGTGACAAGGCTGGTTCGTTTTGTCTTCCCTAGTAAAAAATGGATATCCGCCGGCAGAAGGGAGGCCTCTATCACCAAGAAATCGGAAACGATGGATCAACGACAACCCAGTGCAGCTGGTTCCTTCTCTCCAGCCAGCCAATGCTCGGACAGCTTGCCAATTTATGGCCGATTGATTAAGGTTGCGATAAACTGGTAATCCGGAGGTAGCGAACAGCTAGCTTCTTGCTTCTTGGATGTCGCGTTGCAATCGCGGAGGGTCTCTCTGTTGCTTTTTACGTTGCTTTCTTCATTTCTTTCTCCCTTTCTTTACTTTTTCTTCTTACTTCTCAACCAATCTATTCATCGTTTCGTCGTACCAGCCATCGGCCGTCGTGATTGGCAACTGGCAACTCGGTTTCGATTCGGCTCTAGATACATACCAATTGATCAGTTGATGTTCGTTCTTCGAAAACCAAGCAAAACGTTTCGAGACGGTCGATTTATGACGGTTGCGTAGTCATCGACTGATCGAACGGACGTCGACGAGTGCCCTTTGTCCTTTATCGAGATCTCGAGAGGTATTATTCCATTGTGTTAAATAAAGGTATTTCGTATGAAAGTCAATGACTCGCGGTTTTTAGTCGCTGGAGGAAAAAGTGCGCGCAGAGAGATTTTTGATAATAGATGAGAGTATAGAAATGGAATGTCAGAATGTAGAATGAAGGAATAAACTAATTAACATTGTGTTACAAATGAATCAATACATTATAAGTGAATTAATCGCGTTGTGGGCATTTCAATTTGATATTCTTCTGTAGCCTTGCAATTAGAATACCTTGAGACAGAGTTTTAATCCTCTCGAGACTCTCTGCGCTAGTTCATTAATTCTAGATTTTAGGGATTTCCAATTTCAAGACAATTATCCGTGGTATATGTCAGGGTCACATTGCTCCGACCTTTCTCTCTCTCTCTCTCTTTCTCTCTGTCACGAATTAGTATTCTATATTTCCCGAGATCGTAATTGGAGCCCCGGATTAGTATCACAGATCCTTGAAATCGCGCGAGACTTAGATTCCAACGACTTTGTTGGTTAATCGGATTCGTATTGTTCTAAACTCTGTTTAAGTTTAAATCTCGAGTTCGAATCTTCAATCTTCGTTGACATCGTTTATTTCAAGTTATAAATTTGGGTTAATCGGATTCGTATTATTGTTCTAAATTTATTCAAGTTCTAGCTCCATTGAATCTCGGATCTTCATCATCTTTATATCAAGTCAATATCGTCATCGTTTATCTTATAAATTATAAATTCGAGTTGATCGGTCTCGCAATTGCTCTAACTCTGTTTAAGTTTGAATCTCGAGCTTATTCGAGTCCTGAATCTTCATCATCTTTGTCTCCATTAAGTCAATATCGTCAACGTTTATTTTAGAAATTATAAATTTAAGTTAATCGTTCTAGCTCTATTGAAGTTTGCACCTCGAATCTTCATCATCTTTAGTGCCGGCATCGTTCATTTTATAAATTGTATCTTACTACAAATATAAATCACCGTAAGTTATAAATTATTATTTTATAAATATTATTAGAAATATTACTAATAATCGTTCTTCCCTTCGTGAGACATTCTCGACTTATTGTCGTCGTCGATGTTCCATATTGAAATAATTGTCGTACGACGTTGTTCCATGCAATTGACCTATGAACTCGTCCCGAACAATAGGGCAATAAGCGCCAAGGTCCTTCCTCATTCGTACGTCTTCATCATACTCACGTTCCTCTTACAATCGTCGGACATTTCGTCGCCTGGCGAATTAATAGTCGTCGCACGTGCCTTGCCGACGATGCAAGCCGGCGCGGTTTCCTGGTTGTTGCGCGGCGGCAGATGTTAAATTCGACTGCCGACTGCGCGCAACTGGAGTCAAAGGTGACGTTGAAAGCCAGGTGTAAGGGAACGACGCGACGTAACCGCGAATCACTACGTCCTACGTAGGCAACAGGGGGAACTCATGCGCTAATGCAAAATTTTAGATGTGCACAGGGCGATTCTTAAATGCTTAAACATTTAGCTTGAATGCTAAAAATTAAATATTAATATTAATTAAGGACGACGAATCTAATAATAAGGCATGAAATAATATATGAAATAAATGAAATAAAATAGATGTAAAGGAACAAAATAATAAAGCGATGAAATGATTTAAAGAAAATGTCATATCAAATCTATATTCTACGTATTTAATTTTCGAATTATATGGTTGGAGAAAATTATTTTCTTCGTCTAGTTTTGCAGAAATATTCATCGATATAAGTTGAACGAAGCTGTACAGTCTTATTTTTTTTTTAGTTACATTCGCAAGACTATCACTGTCCCCGATTATGACGAAAAATTTAACGATCACCTATTCACATCGTTACGAAATTCATTGCGAGGTGAAACGAAACAGAGAATTCTTACTCACTACTTTTCTTACTATTGATATTCCTTAATAATAATCTTAATATTAAAAATTACTTTAACCAATTAATATTTTCAATCTCTGAAATTGCCAAAAAATCTAATACCGAATGAGGGACAGATTAAAGAATGTATTTATTCTTCAAGCATATTTTTCGATATGCTTATACAGTATGTCATAAGTAAACTAATTTATTGCATTATGGTGTGGGCTAAAACTTAGAGATTAGATTTTCTAAAAACCTGAGGAGAGGCTTAGACATATTTTCTATGCACAAACGTAAATTAAAAGAGCAAGTGAAGCTGTTCAAAGCATCGAACTAACATTTAAACGTTCAAAAAAGTAAATTACCATTATTATTATTAAAAAGTTACATTATTAATATTATTTAATTATCGATATCGTAAAGAGCAACCTTAATCGATCGACATAACCAATATTCTGAACATATTTTTCAATTCAAGAAAAAGAGTCTCAAGTCTCACGTGTGGACGTAGGTAGGTCCTCTTTTGTGGAAAGACGACAAATGTGGCTTGCTCGTCATGTTCCTCAGCCGTGACAGCCGCGTGCGACCTCTGTTCAGAGAATAGACGACGAAACCCTGTCGGAGCGTTCCGCTTTGTGAATAATGCCGAAGATCACCGTGGAAAATGGAACTGGCCCGAAGGAGAGGGGTGAGAAGAATTTCAGTTTAGAAACGGGCTTAAACGTCTACATTGTGCACGGATGACACGAAGAGATGGTTCCTTTCGTATCGAGGGAAGATGAAGTATGGTCTCACGTTGGCGAACGGAAGGGAGAGACGGTTCGAAAGGCCTCGGTTCGAGAAGGAAGCAACGAGATGAGTTTTCGAGCGTGGAGCGCGCTGCGCAGACTGGTCGGCGTCCTCGTCTCCTTCGCGAGCTGCATTTCAATCGAAGCTTATATTAACCATCCCGGTTGCATTCTTTGACCTTCGCCAGTGGCCGGTGGTTGGGAGGTGCATGCGCAGTGCCGTAGGCACCAAAGGGTGAACAACCAAAGGGTGGCGTTGCTTTCTATTCCGTATTGAAGGCACGCTGTTACAGGCGTTACGTAAGATCCATCGCAACCATTCGTAATCTGCTTATACAACTCGACTAGAGGTAGATTAATGAGGATCAACAATGGGGGGAATTGGCTCGGAGTTTTAATTGAATCGGAGACTGGAAGAAGTTTGTAATACTTGGACCAAGAGGTGATTCTACGTTTAAAAATAAGTCGAAAAGAAAAGTAGGATAGAATACAATAAAACAATTAATTAAATGAAATAAATAGAACAGAATAAAATAGTTAATTAGATAAAATAAAATGGAATAAAGAACAGGACTACAGTAAATAGAAAAAAAAATTTTCCATACGATTTTCCATAAGATTTTCTTCAGTGAGTATCGATTTATGGCAGCGTGCATATCTAGGGAATTATAGAGATTATCGACAGCGTGTAATGTGTATCTCTTTCTCGTCGCCATATATTCGGGGTTGTTCAGTTTTCTTTAGTTACTTCTTTTAGTTACAACCTTTCCACGAAAAATCATCATATCAACATCTCGGTTCGAAAAACAAAACGCACGGCTCAAAAAGATCATCAAAAGCGTATCGCCCGACGAAGAGGCGCGACCCTTTGTTTCGAGTTTATCCTCCGTCTTCAAATATTTTCTTCTTTCTTTCCTTTCTCGCGAGACGAGAAAGCTTGTTGGTCGCAGCTTGGTCCCTACGCCAATGCTGTCGCACGATTATCTCGGGACACGGGAGGAAGTCGGATAAACGTGAATCGAAGTGACTCCCCATTGAAAGGAGCCCCGCAGACGTGGAAGAAACGGGCCTCGTGTGTTCTTTTACGTCATAGCCGTAGCCAAGTCAATGCACCGGTTTTTCGTACTGGTTGTTCGTTCAGTCGTCGGGCACAAGTCCTGAATTTCTGATCAGAGTCTGGGCCTGTTCCCGATCTCGCCCGACCGGACACCGGACACGCGCGTCGAAAGTCGCTGGAACGATAGTCGTTCGCGCAGTCACGTGCCGCGCAGCTTCCTTCTTGTTCGACAAAGAAACTGGTTCGAGAATTATTCGACCAGCTCCCGTTTGCGTGCTGGCTTAATTGTCGAGGACCTGGCACGGATCTGTCTTCCACCTGGACGACGATCGCCAAGATCGCAGATATTCTTCCAAGATTCTCCGTTTGCTCTTTGAATGGTCGACGAATAGAGTTTCCTGGTATTTTTTTTTTTTTTTTTGACACAAAATTTTATTTTATTTAATACAATATTTTAATATTATCTGTAATAATCTTTATCGTTATTGAAAAGATCGAAATCATCGTGGACATTTGTGGCTTATAAAGCATCAAATGTCTAATGTGGAATTTATCCACACTTTGCTCCTCCATTCTTCACACGGGTTCACTCGAATCTTTTCGAAATTTAACAATAAGCACATTTAATTGTCAATGTATTTAACTGGAATATAGATTGTGTTATAATAAGTTAAATTATTGTCACTAGACGGCAATGTTTATTAGATTTGAAAACTACGAGTATCCCTGTGGAACCCAACATGATGGATGCATGGATTTCTTGAAATTCGAATTGAGAAAAATATTTGGCAAAGGTATCGATCAACTCCAAAATTAAGAAACAGAGAGAAGTGATTTTAAACGTAATGGATATCGTTTTTTTTTTTTTTTTTTTTTTTTTTTGAGAATCGAAGATTTATTATCCGAATAGGTTGAGAAAAAGTTTTTGTCTGTCCTGTTTCTGAGAGGTTCGAGCATGATTCGAGGTCAAACAGACACTCTAATGATCCAATGAAAAGCCAAGATTTAGTACTTATCGTATCGCGTAAAACCCATCCTCGCTGTCGACGAGCGTTTCATTTCACGGTGAATTACACGAATCGAATTCGATCGGTGTTCTTTCGCTCCTCGCGAGTTTATCCTCCGCGAATTTATCCGCCGGGATAACGACGATGCTCGAGGAGTGAAAGATGTTGAATTGATAACCGTCGACGAGATCGGACGAGAACGTCAGGAAAATATCTCGGACGATTCTATCGTTCGCTGGATTAATGAATAATCAATAACCATCTGGATGATTCGCGAGGTGAAGCTCCTTTCTCCCTGGCTCTGGCATTTGCAATGCCGAAAGATTAATTGGGTCGGGCCGAGCCGATTCTATCGAGATAATTAACGGATGTTACATAAAGTGCCCGAAGAAAATGTCAACGATCGAACGATTTATGAAAGACACGCGTGTGGTGGTGTATATACACGGTGACTTGATAATTGCAGCACAATCGAGGGAGCAATGTAAAACTAAGAGAAAATTGATTTCGAAAGTCAACTTGCTTGATGTGAACTCCCTTGAATTATACTTGTTTCCTATATTTTGTGATGAAATATTAAAAAAAAAAAAAAAAAAGAAATGGAAAGTATAGATCGGTATAATTGTTGAAACAGTTAAAATTGTTATACTTTCAACATTTGAGTATCTCTTACTTTTACATTGTTGAAGGTACACAGTTAGCTTGAAAATCAAGTGAGAAACCAAATTCTAATTTGATAAAAATTTGATAAACAGTGTGAACTAAATTTTAAAATTACATCATTTTAAGGAACGTCAGATGTATGATTTATTCACATTCGTTCTTCTTTTATAGTTGTTGTATAGGGTGGACCACTTATATAGAAATAACTCTTGAACAACTTGTTTTTAGAAACGTAAATAAACTTTGTTAATAAAAGTCATGTACAATAATACCTATGCAAAAACTGTTAGTTTAAGAGATATTTTAACTTTGATTCTGTGCATAAAAGACAGAACCTAAGAATACTTGTTTTTCGTATAGTATAACTATAGATTTTACAGAAATAAAATTAATAAATAATTTCCTAGTAGCTTTTAAAGAATGTCGAGCTACATCGATTAGTGGATCAAAAGATACGTCTAAAAAAAAGTGAAGGTGATCTTGAAATCTTCGAAACGCCTACTGCCTTCTTAGTACTGACTTTATTTCATTAACAAAGTTTATCTAACTATAAAACAAAAATTACCCAAGACAAAGTTCATCTAAGAAAAAGAAAGTTTACCTTATTAACAAAGTTTATCTAAAAACAACGGAGTTATTTAAGTGGTCCACCCTTCTCTTATTTCTGTTACGATTTCTATTCTACCCTGTATACACGCAGTAAAATAATACATTCTATCCGTAGCAACGACGTTCTGATGATCTATCGATCGATCAACAGGGCAGGGCCTCACGATCGTGCGACGTTTCGAAACGATTCCATTTTCGCGGGATTCCAGTAACGAGCCAGTAACTCGGTTGTTATCCGAGGGAAAATCTTCGGTGCTTGTCTTTTGTCGGATAAACCGATAAACCGGCTGTATGAAAACGGCCAATAAATCCATCGTGCGCGCGATCGAAACTCGTTCCTCACCGAGGGGAATATGCGTTTTGTAACGGAGTTCGACGGACACGATATTTATTACGTGCAACGGTACGGTCTTAACGCGTTTATTTACCGATTTACGAGCAATGGTTCTTAACCGTTGCAAAACCTGCCTGCTTCTCGATACACGCGAACACACGCGTGCCGATTTACGTGAATATTTGCGAACGCGTAACTTATTAGTTCACGTTGTCGTTATCGTTGTCGTAATTGATCGTGCGATCGGTTCGGTTGCGTGTGTTTCCCGATCGGTAAAAATCTGCGGACAGAGATCTGTCTGGTTATCGACTCGGGCAATAGAATCGACGAGTTTTCAGACTGTCGTCCAATTAAATCGAGCAGCCAGCCCCGAACCGAGCGATCGGCGGTTTATTAAATATTAGAAGAGGGGGGGGGGAGAAGATCAGAGTTCGAGCTCCTTTTTCTTTTCACGAACTCGCGACACGAGTCACGCGATCGATGGGAGCTGGGTCCCTCGATCGAGGAAGATAAAAAGCAACGGTGGGAAAAGAGTTAGAATAGTGTAACAAAGCTTGTCATCCTGCGATTGCGATTTCTCTACGATGATAAAGTAAAATTC
Organism: Heterotrigona itama; assembly: GCA_903986555.1. Classification (NCBI taxonomy): domain Eukaryota; kingdom Metazoa; phylum Arthropoda; class Insecta; order Hymenoptera; family Apidae; genus Heterotrigona; species Heterotrigona itama. The sequence continues at coordinate 23,371 of CAJDYZ010012212.1, forward strand.
ATGAAAATTAACGCGCATTGAAACTTCGAATATCGGTGTCGTAGCTGTTTTTTTTTTCTTTTTCTTTTTTACCGACCGAAAAACTCGAAGTCAGACGTGTTATTAATTAATTCATTAATAATTAATTAATTCACGGAATATCGTTTTGAAGCTTATTTTTGAGTTACAATTTATTATTTATATTTATGTTGTAACTTGAGAGATAAGCTTCAAACTTATTTAGCATATTTCGAGTCAGTTGATCATGTCATTCATCTCCACATAAAGATCTTCACGGAGCAGGTTTTTCAAATCGCACTCATCTTAGTAGGATTTGCAGCAGCACGAAAGCGACCAATCATTCTTCGAAAGAAAAACTTAAATTTTTGGACATCAGTGTCCAAGGTCACTTCAAGGTTATGTTTTTTACATATCTAGACATATTTTTTTTTTACCAGCTACACGCTTCATAGTTGTATGAAGAAATAACGTCAGTGGTCTTGAAAATTCCCCCCAAAGAATAACCTCGGAAAAAATATTCTTAAAGTATTAAAATATCACCCACTGGTCTTTCAATACCATTCACGTTAGGCGAAAAAATATTTTTCGTATCATCACACACAATTCAAAAAGATATTTATTCAGGTGGCCTTGTTTAAATGGACCATCCTGTATAAGCATTAAAACACTGACTGACACATTCAGTTCAACGTTTTGCAATCTCTATTTTCCAAATTTATTCCATTATAATTCCGTCTCAAAACTGTACATGTACTCTATAAACTGGCCAACATGGCCGGCAGAAGCATCGATTTCACCGCGAGCCCCGGACGAGAAGGATCAGGAGGAGCATGATCGCTGTAGAATGGGCGAGTCGGTGAGCCTCGCTCTCGAAACAAAGTCGCTCTCGAGGTTTTCACGCCGTCGTGGCTGCTCGTTCAACAAGCGGGCCTCCGATGGGTGAAAACCGGCCGGTTTCATCCGAGACTCTTTTGTCTCGCACGAGACCTCTTTTGTCGCCCACGTGGCTCGTTCAACACACCGGGAAACGTGGAACAGACACGCACGTGGATCTCCCGTGTTTTATGCAAATCCTCCGTGCGATTACGGAGAAGCGAGCGCGTGTCACAGCTCGAGAAGTCATAGTTTTCGTGCCTTTCGTTTCGCTGTACGTCGCAGAGACGTAGCGGCGCGATATCGCTTGGACGAGTACCGAGCGGAGAGTGATTCAGCGGAGAGGAACGACGCCGGCACGTGCGAGAATTCAGACGTTGGACTGCTAGAAGCGTGCCGTGGAATTTAATGAA
>CAJDYZ010012221.1:0-11955 GCA_903986555.1 Heterotrigona itama
TTATAATTAATTAACGACTATTAATTAATGGCTAATCTAGTAAGAACAGCTAAATGAAACGCCATGACTACTGGTAATAGTTATAATTAATAATAAGTAATAGTTATACCAATAGTTATACTAATATATAATTAATAATAGGTAATAGTTATACTAGTAGTTATAATTAATTAACGACTATTAATTAATGGCTAATCTAGTAAGAACAGCTATAAATGAAACGCCATGACTACTGGTAATAAAATTAGTAATACTAAATTTAATGTATATATTGAAGTATGTCAACTTATGTTGATACTTCTTCAGTAACATAACACACGTTAATGTACGTTCGTGAATGTAGAAAATTGTACAAACATGTCCGGATAATATTAGAAACATTTCTAAAGCAACTATGTGTGCCAACAGATGTTCAATCTTGTCACTTTCTTGCCATATCCTGTACCTGTGTGTGATCGCGTAACCAATTGCCACTTACCAATCCGTCGGTTCGAGCTTCGAAAAGATTGAATGGGAATGAAAGTCGTTCGACTGCGACAGTGTTGCGACAACGACCGAAGTATAGATCGATCACCTCGTGAGCGTCTCAACGACGTACGATGCTAATGAACGACGAGGTTCGATTTGCGAAGGAATGACGAAGGACAGCCAAGCCAGGAGAGAATTCAACCGGAGAGTTGTTCCTTTGGAATCGGCGATCGAACACACGGGCAGAGCCTGTAATGAAAGGCAGGATGCGCTCGGGACCGGACGTGATGTTCCCCGCATACAGAAACAGTTCCAGAAACGAAGGAAACACCATCGGACTGGACTATGACGATCGGTCACCCCTCCATCAAGATAATCGTGCCCTAAGTATGGCATGGCGTATGGAAGACGTCACCGGATAGATTTCCACGTCTGCTCGCCGACTATGTTTCTACATTTATTTATGACGTGACAACTGATTTCGTCCTCGTACATACCGGATATTTCATACTGTCTCTCTTTTAAGATTAAGCTCGACCGAGCTTAGGCTAGTAATTTTTTTCTTCTTTTATGGCGAGTAAATTGCGTGTCGTGGATATACCAATGCGCATGCTGGAAATTTTATCGTAGTATTTGATTTAACACCATTGCAAACCCATTTTTTCCACGTTAAGTGTTAATATAGTTAATATAATTTAAAAAAAATGAAAACTAGGTTTCATCCATAATACGTACGTTAATATTTCAGATACTTTCGCGTGCAATTTTCTTGTACTAGTGAAAAAGATAAAATTATAAATTAAAAACTTGCATTCGACCGTTGGGGAGATTTTTGCGGTGAAGAGCGATTCAGTAAAATGAAACGATCAATACCTATTATAATGAGACTTTCTGTTCCAGCCTATACAGGTGAATGTAGAATGAAGTAAACGCGCGTCAAGAGTTCATAGACCCAGTCAGCCTATTATCTCAAGTTTGTACACTTGAATTTGCACGTAGTCAGTCGATCGACAGGTAAATATTACGTGTTTTACATTTCTTAATACTGTTTTACACATCGTCGAGCAATCTTTGGTATGAATAGTGCATAGTACAATTCTTTTTTAGAACATGTATTAGAGAACTTTTTATCGAATGGTACGACAGTTAAGATTGATAAATATAAAAATGAAGTAATAAAATTTCAATTATTTCTTACAAATATCATACCTCATTTTTTGTAATTGATTGCGAGTGTCAAATAATATACAAAAATATATAAAATATCGAACTTCAAGCGTTCCCAATTATATGCATTTCTTTCATATACATATTATGTATAAATGTATATTCTAATTGTATTCTATCTTTCTTTATCTATCTATCTATCTATCTATATATTTTATCTATCTTTCATATTATGTATAAATGTATATTCTAATGCATATATGGTACATTCTATACATATATTTATAAGTATATCGCTGAAAATATGCAGTAACTTTTCTTTTACATAGCGAACACCTTACACTGTAATATAGAAAAATATATAAAATGTTTAAACTGCAATTACTCTTTTGATATTTCCTTCTCCCTCGTGATATTGTTCGTGTCTCACTCATCAGACTGATCCGGAAGTGGCGACCATCGAATATGATTTCTCAGAAGTGCAAAATTCATCGTTACACCGATTTAAAAATCGATTATTATTGACAGAAGATCGTTTTCCCGTGACGTGGATGCATTAATGGGATACGTGTCGTCGTAAAACAATAGCCACCGGTTTTCTCTCCTCGTCTGACTCACCACCGCTAGAAATTGGTTCCTCCTTGCACGCTGTCCTTCGAGAGAGAGAGGACTCTTGTCTCCGTTAGTGCGTGGCTCACCCTCACCGATGACACTTTGTTCGCGCTCCGCGACAACTTCCTCCATTCGCTGCCACGAATTTCCATTTTGTTCCTTCTCTACAGTGGCACGCAACAGTTCGTCAAACTTTCCACCTAACTTTGTGAAACGAAGCACACGTTTGATTTTTCTCTACTTTTCCCCTCTTCTTCTTTTCTAACAAACCACTTTTATTACACGTATCCTTCAGTATTTCCTCCCTTTTCCTTGCGTTACAAATGGATAAGCGGATACACGGTTTCTCGCGTAATTGGAATTTCAATGTTTGCCCTCTTGCTTGGTTGGACATCCGTTTGTGAATTATTATAGAGAATAAGTTGTGAGTTTGGTGAGACATTCTTTGGCTCTGTGATTTATTATCTCTGTGAAAGAAAGTATTGGAAGAGATATTGTGGAAGGAAGTAAATCATTTATTGGAAGAGATGAATGCGGAGGAAGTAAAGGTTGGATGCTTTCAAACAGTGATCGTGTTGCTGCTTGGCATTAATTATGTCATCGTCGCCATGAGCCACGCGCTCCCGGTGTTTCACAATTACACGCCTAAATTTTATTGTCAGGTAAGTTTCTTTTGTCTCAGGTAAGTTATCCAGTTTGTTCTTGTCATTTCTTATTAATTATTATCATGTATTATATATTATATAGTTATCTATTTCATTTGCTGATTGTATTTTTATTTTATCTTTCAACTTATCTTTATTTTATCTTTCAACTTACGTGAGTTCAATGAATTAATTCTCTCTAGTATTTGCCTATGGAATTCTAAAAAAAATTAATTTTTATTAAATTGATTCCGATTAATATTCGTCAGCTAGCTGATATTTATTTAGTAATATTTATGTGCTGCGTTTTTTTTTAATTTAAATTATTTTGCATAGGTATTATTCTTAACAAAGGATACAAAGAACGAAGTACATGTGTCTTAAGAATATTAACTCGAATAATTCACTAACTTTTGTCCTCTATGAAGTTTGAAACTCCTTTCAATGGGGTAGATGTATGCGTGTACAGTGTGAAAGCAAAGCTGCACACGTTACACGTGATAGCAAAGTTTACTCGATTATTTTTACAATATGACCTTTATACTCTAAAATCTACACAGAGAATGATATAAAATTAGTCAATTTTTTTCTCCTAGGTGAGAAATTGCCAAACATATCTCATAAAAGTCACAATTTTATTTATAATTTTATGATTCTGAATAGAAGTACTACGCGAGGAATTTTAATTTATTTACCAATGTTCAAATTTTATTTCTAATTTCCATTATTCATTCTCAATGTTTCAGCGTTAGATTGCAGATTATTTCGTTCGAATGCTCAACGTTTCAGTGTTTCATGGTAACGATTTATATGTTACAGGCGAAGAATGGGACGAAACGAACGTACGGTTGCCAAGAGCTTGGCAACGTGACTGTTGCAGTCAATGAGTCTTCCGGTCTCAAAGAATCCTCGAGTACCTCGAGCTTGTGCCTTGGCGAGTATCAATTTTCAACCGAATTTGGTGAAAGCAGCGTTGTAACGGAGTGGAGTTTGATCTGCGAAAAACAGTATCTGACGTTCCTTGGCCCGACAATTTATTATGTCGGGGTTTTAATGGGCGCTTGGATCTCCGGTCTCTTAGCTGATCGAATAGGAAGACTTCCGGTTCAAGCGATTTGCCTTTACACTCAGGGCACGATGGCCGTTGCACTGTATGTTGTGCAGGTACAGAAATTCTTCAATTTTCATCGACGAGAATAATTTTCTCCTCTTCACTGAATAAAGTGAATTCCGTTTCAGAATTATCCTACGTTCTTGGCTCTTCGAGGATTACAAGGCGTGTTCGTTCAGGGTCTACAGAACTCTACGTATATTCTTTCTTTGGAATTATTCCCTGCGAAAGCGCGGACGTTCGTTGCGTTGGTCATGCAAATTGCGTGGGCCATTGGTTTGATACTTCTAGCTGCGCTCAGTTATATTATACCCGATTGGAGAATCTTACAATTGGCTGTCTCGGTTCCCACTGCCATCACTGTCCTCTATATTTGGTAAATATCATCATTTTTAATAATAATAAAAAAAAAAACAATTAAATTATTACATAGAAATTTTTGTTATTTTTATTAAATGAATAAATAAATGAGCAAGTGATAAGTAAGCACATAATAATTTGAAGTTATACGAATGGCTACATTGTTCACTATGAATTTTCCACGCAACCATAATGGCAGAAATAATTCAATTATTATTGCAATATTAATAGTCAGTCTTTAATAATAAATTCCTACCACAAGTTACTAGAATAAAGAAGTAACCATAAGTTATTAAAATAAAAAAAAAAAATTTATTAATGTTTCTATTTTTCTACTTGATATTTCTCAAATATCAGGATGATACCAGAGTCGCCAAGGTGGTTGCTAGCAAAGGGTAAAACGACGGAAGCAGATATGGCAGTGGAGCGTATCACAAAGTACAACGTGTGCTGCACCAGATCGCGAAGGGAAAATGCCAAAGCGGTGGCGAACGTTGTCGAAAACCTGACGCCGGTTAAGCCAGAGAGAAAGTCGCGGGTTTCATGTACAGATTTGAAGAAATCGAAAACCGATAGCGAAATGAAAGAAGAAGCGGCGAATTTATTAAACAGCAACACCGACGCGGCTCAACAGAAAGTTCAAAGTAGGAGTTTTCAAATATTAATTTGAAAAATTCTCGTCTATTGTTTCCCTTGCCACATATCAACGATATTATATAACACGACTATAGTTTGATTAGATAGTCGCGAATTTAATTTCTCACTCCGTTGTTACATTACATCCATCGTGTCAATTTCAATGATTAATGAAATGTATGTTGTAAATGTAACGCACACTTTTCAGAGACGAGTTTGAGAGCAATTTCTGAGAACTTGCAAGGCAAGTTTCCTAAAACAGAATCAGAACCGCGGCCCGAGCAACGCGAGAACGGAGAAATAGAGAAGAGGAACACCGCGTCGAGTTCGAAGAGCCATCGGAAATCGAAATCGATATCGCAGCCGGCCGGAAACCAACGACTCTCCATGAAAGATACGTACGACACTGTGGAGCTGCGAGCCCCGGTAAAAGAGGAGATCTCACAGAAAGTCGACGAGGAGAAATTTCACAAAAACGATGAGAAATCAAACAACGCTCAAACGAAGGAGGAATTGTTGGGATTATTCAGATCTGTGCGATTAAAAAAATATGGGATCGTAATGATTTATCAGTGGTAGGGCTTCTCTCTCTTTCTTTTTTTTTTTCAACTAACTTTTCACTCAAAATTGAATTTATCAAATTCTTTTATTTATCTTTCCTGCGGCTTAAGTTCTCACGAATATTCTAAGGATTAGAAAAGATGCAACTTCTTGCCATCTTTTTGTAATTTCACGAATCTTCTCTCGAAAGAAACGAACGCGTAAAAATCACTTCTACACGTATATAACCATTTGTCCCTTTTATTTATTTCAGTTTCACCACTTCCGTAGCGCATTATGTTTTCATGACGCTTGTCCCTAGCTTTACTATTAACAGACACGTAAATTTCGCACTTGGGGGAGCATTAGAGGTTGCAACTTACGTGTTTCTCTACTTCATATTATCTAGATATGGTAGACGATTACCGATGTCAGCGTATCAATCAATTACCGGTGCAATTTGCATTTTGTTTGCGGCTGTACTTATCTTGTCAAGTCCCAACAATGCTGTCGGTGCGTAATCTTAACTATAATGTGTAGTTACATGTCTCTTGAAATGCCACTGTATTTCATATTTAGTTGACTTAACTTTCATAGCCATAAAAATTCCAATTTATTTCTTTTTCCTTTAAACATTCTCTGTAAACTTTCAATCAACTCTGTAAATGCATAAAGGTAAGGTCTTCTAAAAGTAGTTAACTTCCAGATCTCACGAAGATCACTATGCTCCTGCTCGGTAAAATAGCAGCGATAAGTACCGTTTCTATAACATACTTGTACACGGTCGAGATATTCCCAACTGTGGTACGAGGAACTTGTTTAGGCTTGTGCACGGTTTTCGCAAAAATCGGCAGTTTGTGCACGCCACATGTACTATCACTGGTAAGATTTGCATACTATATTTAGAATATAGTCTATATTCACTGTAGAATTAATTTAGTGGAACGTATAAAACCACCGTAGCATGAATTTTAAATTCAATCCAACAGGAATTTCTGCTTTCTCTCTAAAACATTTCCCGTTCTAATATATTCTATTGTATTGAATTTTCTGTAAATTATATAAGAAATATTAAATAAGGAAGTTACACGGAGGAATATGCAATATCTTTGTTTCCAGGGGGAGTATTTCCCAGTCACTATTCCATTGATAATTATTGGAATGCTCTGCTTAGGATCTGGAGCACTTGCTTTAATTTTACCAGAAACATTGAATCAAGTTTTGCCTGACACTACAGAGGATTCTGAATTACTGATCGTTAAGAGGAGAGAAAAAAGCGAAATATTAAACAATGAGACTGCCGTCGAAGATACTTCAGAGAGAGAAATACTTAGGGCAAAATTATTCTCTGAGGACTGGGTGGATGCAGGAAATGGCATATTAGTGAATTTCACAGAGAATAAAAATTCTGAATGAAGTTTCATCCAGAAGAAATCAGTGCCACGTGTTTCCATTGTTGAATCACGACCATTACAGTTGCTGCAAAGTGTGATCATTTGTCATGAAGATTTATTTCCAATAATATTTTTCATAGTTTAAAATGATAGTTTAATTTGTGATTAGATATTTTCCGAATTGAAATTGCAATACTTTTCATAAATTTATAGCCGTTCCAGGAATATGTATCATTGTGTATTATACTTTTTACATATATTGAACTATTATAATAGTTTATACCGATAAATATTTATTACATGTTAGGTTTAGTATCTAAAATTTAAAAAAAAAATCACGATACATTCAATTGTTATTGCTTCGGTATAAAGTAGATTTATATAATGCTTAATAAAAGTTAAAACAATAAATTGCGAGTCACATGAAGTTTTGAACATTTGTAGTTTAGAGGCTGAAATAACAATAGCTTCTTTAGATATGTCACTCGTACATTAAATAAATATATTTGTATATACAATTATAAGATTAATTTGAAAAATTTTTGCAAAAGTAAAATTAAACTATTATATTGATATTAAACACGTACGTATTAATGTTAAATTAATAATTGTATATATAAATCTAATAAGTGCCAAAGTTTGCGTTTACTTATAATACTTTAAAAAGGATTGAGATTAAATATAAAGATTAGTTTCATATTGTTACATATATATACTTCTTGATATATACTTCTTATTATTCTGTCGTAAGTATAGTCTTTTATTGTCAATTTTTACTAAATGAATGTTTCATTTACACAAAATTCTGTGTAAAAGATTTACAATGTTTCGAAGTGAAATAAATTCTATCAATGAATATAGTAAATGGACTTACTAAAATCATTAAAATTCGCATTTTCTATTCTTGTCCTTGATAATTTCCCTCTTTTTCCAGTCTTGAAGCACAAACAGTCATATAAATATGTATGAACAGCTATTCATGTTTCAGCATCATTTGTCCAAAATCAGATTCTACAAGTGGAGGGTCTTTACTTCAGTTTGTTTTCACAAAACGTTTATGATAGTATACTTCTGCAAACTTGATACTTATTATTATTGGAATTTTTATAATGTTCTTGATTTATTTAAGTTAGTTAAATTAGTTTTCATATTTATAAATCTCCTGGTAAATGATAGAAGGAAAAGAGGGAGAAGTGTAATCACAGGTATATTGAGAACATAGAAAAGTACTTTATTCGTGACTTATCACAGCCAAAAAACGTAACTAAAACAATTCTGACAAGGAACTACAGTTATAGACAACATTATGCAACGTTATTTTGATATTGCAGTTTTTATGGACCCATTTAATAGCAAATTTCTCATATACTATTCAAGGAACTTTAGGTTGTACAATACCATTATTTTGAGGATTTGCATGTTGTGTTTGCTCTGCTGCAGTCTGTAACAGTCTTGTCCTACGTCTGGTATAATGTTGCCATAATAAAATTTGCTGATCATCTATAAACTTTGTACATTGAGAATTTACTACTTCTCTCCTAAAGTGTTCATATTGTAATAAATCTAAGAAGTACAAGCACATGGGATATTTCAGATATTTTGCATATTCTGGTTCCTTCCAGTATAATAGATATTTAAGATAATTTATAAACGTAGAGTCCTTAAAGTATCCACGTTGTGCTAAAACTGAAATAATAATGATTGATATTGATTATATACTACTTATTGTCCAACATAGTTATTACTATCGATAATATGGTTATTGTTCAACATACAGTTTAAGTAATTTGGATTCGCAAGACATTGAACAAACTCTAATTCAACTTGAAATCTTAAGCGTTGCTGATCGTCTGTTTCTGGGCCTCCTACAAATTTGAAGCAAAATTTAATAACTAGATCTTACATGCATCTAACCTAAAAGTTATTGTAGAACGAATGAATTACAATTATTGTACGTCACGAAATTCGATTTTAAGGTGTACAAACGAAAGAAATTTTTCTCTTTAATTCTATAACTTAATAAAATAAAATTTAGCCTATACGAAATATTTTATAATTGTAACAATACATGCACAATGATAGAAGCGTGGAAAAATAATAACGAAATAGGAAGTGCTTCAGAAAAGAAATAAATTATACTAGTATTAAGAATTTTAAGAACGTAGTGAAAAATACCGTTCATTCCAATAAAAGATGGTTTTCTGCCTTTCATGAGACTTGGAGGATCATCCAAACGGTTCATAGTACATTAATTCGTATTAGTCGATTATTCTCGACCACAGTAATTGTAGAAACCCTAGATTTTTTGTGACAAAATAAATGATATATATTTAAATTCGCTTGAAATATTCGTACAACTTTTCTGACAACTCTTTACACAATTCCTTATGGTTCGAAAGATTTTCGTATACATATCGAAGTTGATGTCGTAGATGAATTGTAATCAAATGCACTGTAGCGACGACAGCGCCATTGTTTTCTACGGTCGACCGAGGAACTAAAAAGCGCGCATTCTGCTGCGCGGGAAATTTTAAATTGGCTAAACATGGAATATATTTCTTATTTCATTCCAATATCGAATTTATATAATTTTTATACGTATTTTAACATCAATTATATTTCAATGCAATAGTCTTCATTCCTGACCTTTATAAAAGCAAAATCAATATATAATTTTACTCAAAAGAGAGAAGTACTTTATTCTTCTAAATTTTATTATATTTGATGATTAGACTTCTCACATTTCATTAATTTCATGTTAATAATTATATAATTCTTATACCAATGGAATTTGAACATGTAATTGATTAATTAAATTTCCTATGTACATAGGTAAAAAGTTAAAAAAACGACTAAAAAATCGTTCTTTTTTCTAATTGCATTAATAGCTTTGTAATTAAATCATTTATGGAAATTGATAATTAAAGTTTGTTACATTGAAACGACAAAATTACTTTAGCGTTGTTAAACGTTCAATTTGCAACACGTTTAAGGTAGTACTTAAGTAGAAGAAAATTGAAGCAGATGTTGTTAAAGTCATGTAATGGTATTAAACATTGTTACGTAACAGTACATCATTATTTCTCATCATCATGGTAATAAGCAATTACGTATATAGATCCTTAAGCGTAAGGATTTTTACTTTTACGTACTTTGTATAATTTATATAATCAGAAATTCGTGGTAAAATCAAATTGTTATACTATTCTCAATGTAAAATAAAATCAAGAATCTTTTGAGTCAAGATAATTTATTACTTTTTTTTTTTTTTTATTAATCCATTATATTTTGTACACTTTTAACAATTTATTTTACCTAACAATCCGTCCAATCATATTCAAGAATATTTTCCAAGATATCCGTGTTCGAAGCGGAACAACGAGGAACTAGATCAGAAAATGATTAAATTAGAAAGCGCCGCGATTCCTTTGCGGTGAATGCCTTTTTCGTCCCAGCGGATGCTTTCATAATTCCTTGATGTTTCTTCGTGAAAAATTAATTGATACTATGTGTTACAGCGTCTATCGAATTTAGATGTGGGTGTCTTCAACTTAAATCGGCCAACAGCTTTCGTGATTTCATATATAAATATGCTCACACTTCCTTTTTTCCACTTTATTATTTTCTGCATAAACGTAATGTAAAATCAAATATTATTCTCCGATAAGAAATTATGCACGCAAAACATTTATACAATGCAACAAATTCGTAATATCAAGGGATTGACTAAAATTTTTCCCCAATAAATTGAATCTCACAATGCCTGAGTACAGTGATGTAATTCACGAACGAAGCTCTGAAGAAGGAAGTTTAGTCTAATATATGCTTTGTCCACCTTAATTATCCTGTTCTTCCACCATATACAGTACCTCCTCCACGCTCCAATCATAAAAAGAAGAAACTATGATATCCTCGAATTGGAAACGTGTACGTTCTCCATGCTCCTGGCTTCTTCACGCGTTGTACCCATACCAGAGCTCGATCAATTTTACCGTCTGAATTAAAAATCAAGGCGTCCAGTGTTTTCTTGCAGTCTTCGTTAAGACTCTAGACCGATCAGTGATACGTTCTTTTTTTTTTTTTTTATCTACGACACGTGTTCGCAAGGACGGTGCGTGACTTCCGCGTTCGATCGATCGCGATCTAGTGAGGTTATTGGTGACCTAGTGATCGGTAGATCGCGGAAATTAAAGACACGAAAATATACAGAATGCTTATATAACATACGAGAGTATGTAAAATATTAAGAACATTGTGTTATTAAAAGTATTTAAAATATTAAAACAAATTTCTATCTAAATCTTACTTTTTCCAGCTAAGATAGAAATTCTTCCTCCGTCAGAATTCGCAAATCTGGCGTACAAAAAAGAAAATCCACAAATATTCAAGAATTCGAGAATTTCGTATTTTCGCGCAGCTTCAGAGAGATTTGTTCGTTCGTTCGTTCGCGGTGCGGTTTGTTTAAATAGCTGAAACGAAAATGGCTAACAAGAAGATGCCCTATCCTCTGCCCTATCCTTTCTCGTTGGAGGAGGAACTGAAGAAGAACCCGGAGGTGAAGATGTCGGATATCGAGATGCTGAGAGAGTGGTGTGACAAACAGCAACATCTACCCAAACCTTCGGACTTGCATCTCATCATGTTTCTTCACAGCAATTATTACAGCATGGAGGCAGCGAAGAACACCGCGGAGAACTTCTTTACTATTAGATCTCACATCCCGGAGTTTTTCGATAACAGAGACCCGCTTGGGTCCAAGGAATTGCGGCAGACGTTCAACGTTGTGTGAGTTCTTGATTTCCCGGTTTTTCGATAATTTGCACGAGCAAAAATGTTCGATCGTCAATTGGAGAATTTCGAAAGAAATTGGCAAACTCCATGAATACGATATGAAAAGAAATACTCGAAGTGTTTCAACAACATTTGCTCCCTGTGATATTCAGTGCGTGAAACAATTTCTACTTTTTAAATTGTGAAATTTTACCATAAACACTCTGACTTATTATATATAAATATTATATAT
>CAJDYZ010012251.1:18606-35401 GCA_903986555.1 Heterotrigona itama
TAGTTTCTGGGCTCATCTCGTGTTCTAACCACAATATAGAATTAAAAAATATCAGCAATTAATGAATTTACATTAATCAACGTATCAATTAAATTTAAATGGTGAATTAAAATTTCCTGGCATCAAACAGTTTTAGCTGCCAACGTTAAAATTCGAGGAACACAGTTTGAAATATGAAAAATTTCATGGCGACTAGCTGTCTAAGACAGATAGCCTAAGAAAGATCGCCAGGGTCGAATCTTATATTCGTGGCACGAAATACGGAAATATCTCGACTCTCACTACTCCCGACCGAAAAATCGCCAGCATCTTAAAAATAGAAATTTAAATTTAGCAACGTAGAAGCTTAGAAATGCAAAGCGAAATATACCGGCACACCACCATTTTTGACGAATCGAATTCGTCGGGAAGTTAAAATAAAGAATTTGGCGATACTTTCGAAAGCAATCATCGACAATTCAAAATCAACAAGAGTATATTCATAACAACGGATTTTTATGGATTTATGAAAACTGCAAAAACACAAACTTTTCATCAATATCTAACAGATAAATTAACATTCTACCTAGATTTTTTTTTTTTTTTTTAGTTCTCAAATCGTCTTGGTAAAAATATAAAATTGCACGATCGCAGTCTATTCGCACTGAAACGTAAATCGCAAGGCAACATAATCACTCGATTAACTCGGATCGAAATTCGACGAAATCGAAGTTGTAATCGCGCGCGGCAATTATATTTCAACGCAATTCATCGTCGAAATCTAATTGTTGTTCCTCCGGCTGGTATTTACTCACCGCGGAAAACTGTCCATTAGAATTCCAATTACCGGTCGTTAGAGGCGTCGAAAGATGAATTATTGTTAACATCTTGCTACGCCGTATCGCTGTCTCGGATCGTATCTCGCTCTCGATGGTGGTCTCGAGTGAACGTTGAGAATCTTCGTAACAATGACCATTCGTAATGAAAAAAAAAAAAAAGAAAAATTTAAAAAACAGTCTAATTGCTTGGATATGTTAATACGTGGCTCTGGACAGCGGGGAACAGCGGCTGCATGACGTGTCGCAACATTACAAAATACTCCTGGCGAAGATAATGATCGTGATAATCGATGTTGAAGCGTTAAAGTGTTCATTCAATATCGTGGAAATGAATGGCGGAAAAGCGTTGTAATTTTTGAATGGAAATAATTCAATTTGTTTTTTTTTTTTTTAATTCGTGTGGATTCTTGGATATCGAATTGGTTATTATTGAATTATTTCTATTGGCTGGCTAGTGTGAGTAACGTTTATTGTTAAACTATATAAACTCACGCTCGTATGGAACAAAGCAGAAATTATTTTGCATATTGGACACGTTCCACGTATTTTTGGTCACGTATTAAATTCTCTCGATAAGTATACTCGCGATCTATTTGTTACTCTTCAAGCGACTTAATTTTCGTTTTAAATTCCCTGAAAATGGAAGATATGATCTAACACATGTCAAGGACACATTTCGGGTAAAGATGCTACGGCGAATTATCGGTCTGAAGTCATCCTCGCTCATTGTCTTATTTTATTATACCGTAAAACAGAGGCCAACGCACGCGGTATTTTTAAATTTCTTACTTCCTTTATTTTTCGCGGACCCGGTAAGAAGTAAAAAAACGAAGAGGAAGAAAGGAGAAGAAATCGTTAACCTTCGCAGTTCAGATGGCCTTCCTACGCGAAGCGTAATTAAAGAACCTAACGTCGGTGCAATCGTTGAGGCACACACGAGTATCATAATTTCGCGTAATTAACACTATCTTCGAAAAAAAAAAAAAAATAAAGTGAAATCCGCTTAATTCCATTTGTTTATCTTTACGAGTGAATTTTATGTAATTCATCTGAATAATTAGAAACAGAATTAAGTATGAGCGTAGTAAGTTTCATGTAATTTTAATATATTATTCCTGTCTAAGAATTCCTAGAAATCAGCCTGTTTGCTGTTTGATGTATTTTTATGACCACGAAGGTTAACTTCTTAACTACAATCGTCGAGTAATTTTTAAGATCACTTGATGCTAAACTCGATGATAGTTTAATTTCATTAATATTAATTGAAATTAATTAGACAAAAAGTTAATGAGATATAAACAGAAAATAAAACGTAAAATAATGAAATTAATAATAGTAGTAATAGTTTAATAGTCGTAATTTACTGAATTATTCATTTTTGCTCTATCAAAGACTCATGAAGCGATTGATTTGATCGTCTTGATAATCTCAATTATTCCTCGACAGCCCGATATACGCTTGTATCGATCGTTTCTCATTAAAAGTTCGGGAGATAACAACGGAACAACGACGGTGAATTGTAAAACACACAGCGCTTGATTCAAAACGAATCGACTTGTCGAGGAGAACTTTCTTGGCAATCACAATCGAAATGACGAAAATTACTAATCATAGTCTATCACCGCAGGCAACGTTCTATCTAGAACTGAATCTCTTTTAATTGGACGACTTAATTAACGATTTAACGGTACATCCGTGTTCCGGAAACTGGGAAGCGTTGTTTCGACTGCCACCGGAAGATGACGCGCACCACACTTCGATCCCACGGAAATCTGCGTTTATTGTCCTGGCGGAATCACGCGTCAAATCCACGGATTATGCGAAACCAACGCGAACACCTCGGGTATTTTTCATGAAAAAACATTTTTATTTCCTTTGAGATTTCTCTTGGTTCTTCGACCAAACTTGTAGTGCGTTATGTAAGAATTCGTAACAAACGAGGTCGCGCGAAAAAATAATTATTGCAAGCGTATAATTCAGAGTATGATACAGAAGTATTTTTATTTAAATTTTTCTCTCTTTCCTCTGTCCTGTCACCAAAATATTTGAAAAGATAAAGTACCTTGAAATTTCTCTTCTCGTACTAAAAATTTGCAATTCATATCTATTAAAATTAAATAGACATTCAGAATAAGATGGTAGATTCTATTTCAAAGAATCTAAATGGAATTTTGTTAAAATAACTGGATATAATAAATACTAAATTGCAAAAGGCCGTAATCTAAATTCAAGCCATATTTACTTTAAAAGAATTAATCTTAAAGCATTACAAAGTATATACGAGTAATAAATAGTAAATTTTCTCTCGAAACATCGTAATTCATTATAAGTGCAACTCACTTTCTCATTTACTGAGAAATGAATATTTCTAGCGCGTGAACGAATCAAAACTAAACAATTTTGATCTAAACGTAACCCACAATAATAATGACAACGAAATGAACGTAGCGAATTGAGAAATATAGATATTTAACAGATAATAAATTTTCATCCGAAGAATTCAAATTACAATTACTATAATACAATGAAACAATACAGTATTGTATATTGCATCTCAATATATTATATATTATTATACATATTGCACCTTGATTTTCGTTCAAGTATCAATGAAGAAGAGCGCATGAAAGGAAACGGCGCATCGCGCAAAGTAAACAGGCACCTAACAGCGGAGACTGTTCGAAATATTCGACACAATGACCATTGAGCCCGTTAGGCGATTCGTTCCACCGTCGATAAAACGCGAACGATAGATGCATGTAATTATCCTTAAGCGGTCGGAACCGTGTAGGTGGGGGCGATCATTGAACTCGAACCTCCGGTGTCCGGTGTATCGTGTCGGCGATAGAATTCGAGACACGATAAGACAATAGAGGGATTCACGCAAACCGAGCAGTAAAAACTAACAGGACGATCCTTCATAAACATTGCAAGAGTCCCATTGATTTATACAATCGCGGCATCACTTTTACGAGGGTAAATGTGCTGAAAATACATGGCCGAAATGTGATTAGAATCGTCCTCGGAGAAAAAAGAATTAGCGAAACATGAGGAGAATTGGAATATCAAAGTGTCTTAATTTTTAGAATTGTTTGATTGAATTTTATTTCTTATTGAATCTTGTTTCCTTATCTTATATATACATTAGAAAGAGAGTCTGTTAATTTTGGATAAAATTTATGTTCTTTTCAGTATGCGAGATCGTTGAACATATTGATACTTTTCCTGATTACGTATGTCACGTAAATTTTTATTATTTTTCCTGTTTATCTTTTGAACGTACAATTGAATGCCTCAAATCATGGAAGGGTAGCGTGCCAATTCCAATCACATATAATTTTGTGAAAAATATTTCCTCTTTATATTTCCTTCTGTTAAAACTGAAATTAGTATTGTTCCCCTTCGTATCGTCCATTTTTGAACTCTTTACCGCTTTTGTCTGAACGGGTTGTTTAAAAAGAAACTGAGACCTCGAACATCTACATCAATCATACTGACACCACGTAAAGAAGAAATTTCACGTTCCGTCGAAAATCAAAGTTCGTCTACTTTCTCCCGAAAAGCAAAAAAAAAGGTCTTTCGTTGACTCGTTCAGTTAATGAAAAAAAAAAAAAAAAAAAACAAAAGAAAACGCTCGTCATTTTTATGACTTCATTCTTCGTTTCTCGATGAAGTTTCTTGCGTTCGTCGACTAATTCCAGCGTACGGAAGATATCCCACGGTGAGCGAGCCCACTCACGGGTAAAACCGTGCAGCTTCCTCGCGGAGGTACTTCAGGGCCCCTGGAGGGCCGCGCGAGGTCAAACACTCGGAGCCAGGTTAAAGCCGCAATTTCGGTAATTTCGCGCGGCGAATCTTCGGTTATCGAACACTGGTACCGAGGGGCGGCCCGCGGCCGTGAGGCCTACGCGTTTAGGTGACCCTTCCTCGTCCCTTGGCCCGCCACCCTCGCCGCGGATCGCCCTCTTAGATTGCTCTCGACGGACACACGCGGCGAAAGCGCGCACAGACGATGGCGAAACGAAGGACGGCAGATCGTTCTCGATACAAGCGTGCCTCACCCACCCATCCTTCGCCAGGGTCATCGTGAAATTCGACGGCAGGTCATGCAGTCGAAGGGGAGGAACAGAAGGTATATACACGTAGCGGAATTTATGAAGAGAGAGAGAGAGAGAGAGAGAGAGAAGAGGATGGTTTTTTAAGAGGCTTTGACGGTGGATTTTTGGTAGAATGATGATATATGACGTTGAATTAGCGAGTAATCGAGAGTATGACGAGAGATAATTGTAAGAGAGAGTTTCGGGCAGTTATTAGCCAAATGACTGGATAATTCGCTCGATTTTAGTCGATCGATTTGCTCTTTTTCTCGAGTAATTGAGGAAGTATAGGGTGCTCGAGAATATATTTGAAGATTGATAATGGCCGTGAGAAGTGGTTACACGTGATTAATTGAATTCGAGTGTAGGAAATTTGGTATCGTTTAATGGTATTTTTATATTATTATAGAAATTTGATGCTACATATGAAGATGATGAAATGGAAAAATACATAATAAAAGAACAGAATATACTACAGATATTTTCTGTAATCTATTATTATTAAATTTTGCTTACGGATGTTCATGTAGATCCAGTTATTAAATTGTATGATACATTTTCTTTAGCAACCTGAATTACCAATCATGAATAAATATAATTATAACAATATTATATTAAATATTCTTGGATCCTCCGGTTCTGTAAAGTGATTTGACGATAATACGTACATACATGTTTCTACAGAGTTTCAGATTCCTTCCAACTTGCAACTGCAAGTTCCCTCTAAAAGACACAGTAACTCAAAACTAACACGCAAGAATCCAAAACAAGGAAGAACAAGAAAAATGAAAGAAGAAGAAACTACCTACCTACCATCCACTGACCAATTCACGAAACAGTCTTGAACCGTTTTCTGAACCATCGCGCGTAATTGCTTCCGAAATGAAATCCGAATTCCGTCAAAACGCTGCAAACCACATCCCTTTGGAAAAAGAGAAGGTACGAGACACTAGCTACCAGGCGTGCGCAACACGCGATTCTCGCCGCGAGCGAGACGACCAATAAAAATCGCACGAATAAGAATCGAGAATCGAGCAACATTCCAGCGTGCGCGCGGCAACGACGAGGAGGACGATTCGGGTTAGAGGAACGATAACGTCCCGAAACGTACTCACGAAAGTGGTTAATGACTATCGTTAAGTATCATATAATGATCTCTGGGCATCCTGCTGGGCAACGGGTAAATAGTTGCTCGACGATGAAACCGATCGACGCAGTAACGCATTTAACTTGTGGAGGGCCTGAAGCTGGCAATCATTTTGTAACCCCAGGTTTAGAACGCGAATAACAATTATTTGTGCGAAAGTTTCGTTGCAAAATTTTGCATACTACACGCGCATAACTGCATCGTTAACGGTGAGAAATTGTCGACGCTTTAAATTGCTGTGACTTGGTGAGAAAAGGTCGTAGAACAGTCAACTTAGGCTTATTTTAAAGCACAGAACCTCTATCTTTATAATTCGTAATTCATCCTTTTGTACAATATCTGTACATCGTGCAGTTGATGGGGAAATAAGGATACTTCTATTCAAGGAACTTATACAAATTCAAATATCTTTAAAAACACTGAAAATTATTTTTCATGATCAAAACCATCAAAATCTCACAAACTTGCTGTGTGATTTTTTTTTTTTTTTTACCACTTTATTAAACGCTGGACATTAGGATTAGACGACGAAATATGTATATCAGGAATTTTTTTCTCGTTTAATCCTGACATTCGAAGTTGAAGAAAATGGCCAAAAGAAATTGTACAGTAAGTTTCAGGGGGTCGTTGTAAAGACTTCAGTCTCCAAAATCTCTCTGGATTTAGTTATGAAAAAAATTCCTTTCAGCACTCATCAAAACGTTTGAATTTGTAAAATCTTCAAAAGAACTATCTTTACCTAACCTACTTCAAACGTCTCCATGAATACTGAAAATTTCTTTCTATAACTGAATCTAGCATATTCTTCAAGATTAAAATCTCTCTTATACTAACGACCTTTCCAAATTCTTTGCGCGATTTTTTCCCGGTCGTTTTATTCAACTGTGAACATTAAAATCAAACGACGATACGTTAGGATTTAATGGGGCCCCATAGCGTCATTAGCGTCAAAGTAGATCCGTCCCTGGTAGGGGGATGTAGTCAACGTATACGTACACGTGTAATCACGAGGGCAGATCTTGTTCGTGAAATTTATTCGAGACAATATTTTAACAACGAGCGTCGCAAATTATACAAATTGGATCCGTCGCTAAATAATGTATTTCGATCGTGCTTCTTTATATCGTGAGCTTGCACCGTGTGGTGTACACCAGGACGAAATCATCGCGTTATTCGAGGGAACAGCTTTGAGAAATCGACGCGCTAAATCTTCGACAAATAGCCCTGTTCGTGAGAAACCGCCCCGCTGGATTCCTTTAAGCTCTTCGTTAATGGAGGAGTTATATACGGGTTAAATTTAGCCTCGTCTCCTTCCATTATTTTGTCGTTTGTTAGCTGCGCGATAAAAATAAATGATACGCGTGATAACTACGATAATGTCTAAAATCACTCAGAAGTCTTAGGACGCTTTACACTTTTTTTACAATATAGTGGAAATATTTTCGATTATAACATACGTTTTTTTTCAACGTGCCTGTTAATTCTATTAACGCTACCAAAGTGGCCAGAATGATTGATTTTTATTATATTAATATCATATTAATCTCTAATAGAAATTCTGTGCTTCAGTCACCGGTAGTTCTGGCGTTAAAAAGAATTCTACTCAGAATTTAGTTATTTTTTTATTAATATTATCTCAGTCGTTGTAATGCCAACGAATTTTTCTTCCAATTGCACACGAATGCATGGAAATCCTTAGACTCTCGTTCGTTAGATTCCATCTCATTTATCTCTTGAACTTTCTTCTGCCTACCTACGAAAATTTACGTGGGTGAAGAAAAAATTCAGAGAAATATCTGTTCTCTTGCCGGGACGGGAAATCGATAAATTTCGTTCGTCGTTAAAACGAGCCTTTGGCTGCCGAGTCTTTCGAGCCGAAATTCTCGCACCCCTGGACCGACGGATCCACCCTCTTTTCCTTTTGTTCCAACGGTCAACAACAGGACCGTGGAGATATTATTCCATCTCAGCAGGATTTCTCTAGCCATTATCGTTTAATGGCCGTGTCGTTAGCGAAATCTATTAAACGAGACGGGCCCGGCGTTTCGGCGGCGTTTAACGTCAGACAAATGAAACGACTCACAAACTATCGGCCGGGTTTCTTCCACCTGCCGATTCTCTCACGATCGCAAGCGCAACGCAAATACTCCAGTTACGTGCACTGGCATTTTAAACAAGGTTTCCCCTTGTAATATTTCATTTATTTCCACTCGTTGAGAACGAATATATATTACATAATCAGAGAGAGAGAGAGAGAGATGATCGTTTGGTGTAGCTGTTGGTATTTTTCATGGAATTGGGATGTATCTTTGGAATTTTTATCGAGAGTGGAAAATTTATACAAATATTTATGTTTAGTATTGTAATATAATTATGAATTATAAATTTATTTATAGCAATTCATTACGACAAATTAGACAAGTAAAATATTATAATTTAACATTAATTTTTAAAAGCAAAATTTCTGCTTAGGTTTCATCTTCTTCACACGTGTGAATAAATTTTCGCAATCTAATCGTAAATGAAGGATTCAAAGGTCTCAATTAGTGTTAAATATAATTAAAAATAATTTGTACATATATTTGTGATAGAAGAATTTAGATATAATATGTATATAATATCATTACGATATTATAATGAAATTGTTCCACAACAGACAGCAGAAATTGCTTTTAATGATTGACTTTCGAGTTCTCTAAATATAATCCTGTTCATTAATAAATCAGTCGCTCAGAATTGATGTCATTCCCTTCCACACTTGAAATAAACATCTCTCGAGATTTTAATAGCACTGTTTGTACGGCACAACTAACTTTCAATGAAAAGTGACTTGCACGGATTGACTTCGAATATAATCGTGTTTATAAATGAATCACTCGCTCCGAATTTAATATATCGAGCAAAAGAAAAACACTTCTTTCTACGTTTGAGACAAACATCCCTCAAATATATACCCACGAAATTTAATCATGTAATCATCATTTAATCATCTCGAACTAATTATGCAAGCGACGGAATCGCATCCATTAACCATTTCCAATCCAGATAGGAATTAACGGGAATGCCTGTTGCATTTTTCATAGAAACGAGCCGGCAGGGGAAAATCCGTTTCGCCACGGTGTGCTTCTATGAAAAATCGAAACTGCATCCTAGGCTACCTGTGAGATCGATCGAGACCGGAGATTCATAACTCTCGTGGCCGCTGAGATCCTTCGTATGCTTTTGTATTTAAATCGCGTTGGTTCGCGCGCGCGAGAGAAAAGAGGAAGAAAAAGCAGAGAACGGTGGAACTTTGTTACAAAAGGTTTTCCTACAAGAAGAATTCCCTCCCGTTGTTCCACGGCGTTTAGTATGGTTTAGCATCGCTAAAGTAACGGTGTTCGAACGCATCGTTAACCACGAGCAGGATGTTTGACCTGTCGCAACGTTTGCCCGAATCCTGTCCCTCCTGATGGGATATGTTAATTAAACTCTGTCCCGACAGAGATCCACATTAGCCTCACTCTTAATTCGAAGCTACATGGTCGAATTGTAGGAGCGCCTCGTGAGTTTCTCTCTTCTCGGTGTAGCTGTAATGAAACGAAGGAACCGGCAGGTGTAATTGATGTTGTACAACTCGTGTCTCGAGAAGACGGCGGGGAATTCGTTTTTAATTGAGTTCGTTGTTCGGGTCAAAGACATTCTCTTCACTCTGCTCTTGCGTTATTTCTGTTTGTCACACGGCGTTACACCGGGATTATCGGCGATTAAATTGTAATTAAGTTGTAAAATTTGCTTTCAATCGGAGAGATATGAAAGTGCAGGGAAATAGGGAAATACTCGTACATTTTATTCGTCTCTCAAACAATCTCTAAAATCTCGTCGTTTGAAATTCAAAATATTATAAATTGCTTGTTTTTATTGCTCTTTTCTTTCTTACTTTTACTTTCATTATCTTCTTTATAGTGATTTCAAAGCAGCGGATATAATGCAATAATTCCTTAGAAAATTCTTCAATGATTGTTCCTATAACAAACGTTAATTTAATGGATCTCTAACCATGACAAAAACATCCATGAAAGATAGATCTGAATAATTGATACATTTTGATCATTTGGAGAATGTCAAAGACCTTCGTGGAAGCAAGAATTAATCTTCCATCCTGTTCTCAGATGAAATTCCGAAAGAACGTATTTCCAAACTATCCCGCCTCACGACAAAACGTCAATCACTCGAACCACAATTATTAACTAAATTAGAACTAAATAGCACAAAATTAACTATGCCTGTGTAGGTATATAAATTTGAAATTTAATTCAATGAACTTGGGAAATTTACGATTCCGTTTAATATTTTCCAATCAATGACATTTTAACATAATAAGAAAATTATATGAAGATTTTTTAAAGAAAAAATTCGTCTTTTATTAATGATACAATATATCGATTCTTTTAACCATTGATAATATACTACTACATATAAACAAAGTATCTTTCTAGTGGAGATGTTTGTATCCCAGTTAAATAAGAAAATAATATTTTGTTATCTTTATAAACATAACCAATGAAATCAAATTCCAAACAAAAACTTATTTTATTTGTCAAACATCATAGTAAGTATTCTGCTTTGGATATTCTGTTATATTTTTGTATATTTTTATCGTTTGACTAGATTTCGTTTCTCGATCAAATTATGTTGTCCACGTCTCTCTCTCTCTCTCTCTCTCTATCTTTTTCTTGAGAAAGAGAGAGAGAGGGAGAGAGCTTGATTAACGTTTTATTAGTAATTCTATTAAATTATTTTTATTAATTACATCTTTGTATATTTTATACAATTTTTTTATATACGTATATAAACTTCTGTATATTTTGATGCATAATATTGATTTTGGATAATTTATTCTTACTTTACACACGATCAGTCTTGAGAATTTCTACGCACGCGTGAATGACGAAAGAGTTCTCAACAAATCGTCCAAAATAGACACGCGATCCACCACAAATATCGTTCGCGTACGAATTCCTTCCGAGTTCGTTCGTTCAATTAACGTTAATCAAGCTCTCTCCCTCTCTCTCTCTTTCTCAAGAAAAAGATAAAGAGAGAGAGAGAGAGAGAGACGTGGACAACATAATTTGATCGAGAAACGAAATCTAGTCAAACGATTAAGCAATTAAAGGTCACTGAAAATGACGAAGACAAAAAGAGAAAAGGGAGAAAAAAGAAGGAACGAAGCGATAATGGAGATTCACGGAAAGAACCGGCATCGAGGTCGACATCCTTGGCACCCAGGCTCTCTACTATTTTGCCCGATTACGGTTAATCTGTTTCGAGGTCGAGTGTCTGGCCAGATCAGAGACACGATGAGAGATACCTACTCGAATGATACTCGAGCGTAACGCGCATGGATCGTCCATTAGATCGCGTGTTTTTTCCCCACTCGGGTAAAAGCGTTTCGAATCGCCTGACGCGTATAAATATCAGCTGAAGAATCCTTGCATTTACGACCAAGCAACGATTTATTCTGATGAATTATAAATACTTCAATTTTTTGAAGTTTCGTGAAATTGTTGCGTTTAGATAAAGGTCTCGATCAGGGTTAGAGAAAATATTGATCACTTTCAATTCGGGCAGGATCCAGCAATCTTTGGGCCTCTAATTTAAAAACTGTTATGCCTGAGCGTGATTTTTTGATAATTTTACAATATTTTGAGAAAAATATTTTTCTACGTTCTTCTAAGGAAATTATTAAGATTCCAAGATTTTCTGATTTATTTTTGTTCCGTAAGGTCTTTGTTGTTGTTGAAATGTGACAATTTCAAGCAGATGGCGCAAATTTCTCTACTCTGAACGCAGCTTACATTTCGTAACGGTTCCACAATCACTTGGATCTTGTTTTATTTTCGATATCTTACAGTAATGAAGCTAAAGTGTTTGTATGTTTCAGTTTGTATGTTTCTTCGTATCATTGCCAGGATGTTTATAGAAGCATTTAGCCTTGTTTGTCGGAGACATTAACCGCCCATGAATATTTAGTTTCATCAAGTCTGATTTGTCTTCGTTCTATAAAATGGGTAAAATCGTGAATTTCAAATTGATTTGCGAGTTAACGTCCTCCTTGTGTTTCTCGTATCGGCATTAAAAGTCGATCAAAAGATACATTTTGAAGAAGATGAAATGTATGCGAGTAACGAAACATAAAAGAACGAAAGCCATAAAGAATCTCAGACGCAAATCAATTAAAATCAGCTAATGAATTCGATTGATTTCAGTAACAGTTTGATTTCTTGAAATTTCATAAAATTATAGAATCAGTGTGGAAGACATAACGATAAAGAAATATTATTACAAATATTAAATATAACAGGTGATTTTTTTTCTCGAATTTAATTTATTGAAATTAAATATAAATTAAATAATATTGTAATGTAACATCATATATCTTTTGTTACATTTTATTAAAAATTAAATATTAAACACAAATCCGTGGTATCTTTATTCCCAATATTGAAAGATAAAGTCGCTTAAAGAAGGGTCGAAGATGTTAAACATTGATCTTTCCAACTCCAATGTTTCAATAATCAAAATCTGAGCGAGGAATTACCATCTCCAATAATGATCCGTTAATCTTAAATAATCGTAAATAATCAATTTCTCACAGATTCAATAGCATAACAGTCAACTCCTCCATTCCACTTATAAAATTCATCTGTGATCTTTCTTTTTCTCTATTGCATTCATCGATGATGAAATTGATAAATTGAACTTTCTTACGTAGCAAAACGGAGGAATAAACAGCAATGAAATAATCTAGGAAGGGGGGGAAGGAGAGAAACTCGAATTTCTTTTTTTTTTTTAGACTCTCGTCTGTACAGCGCGGTAGACGCGAAACATTCCATACGAGGTCGATATCGCGATCGACTGAGGTGAAACACGCACGTTGTTATACAACACGACGGCCTTGAAACGCATAATCGTTGTCCGCGGCGACTTCACCTCGTCTCGATCGGCGCCCCTTTCGTTTCTTCTCTTTTTACCGAGCTGTGTTTACCGACGTCTTTGAACGCCGATCGATCGTATGAATTATTAATAACGTTATTAATAACCTTTCCAATGAACAAAGAGCGTAATGAACTTTGGAAAAAAAAACTTTCCTCAACGACTAATTCTTTACACTGAAGAATTTTCTTCTTCTTCTTTTTTTTTTTTTTTTTTTTTTTTTTTTAATACATGACAGAGTTGTCGTCTTAAATGTACGAGGGCAAAGAGACGATGTTTCAAGATTTATATCGGCTCGATCAGTTCGTCAATTACACGATGGACACGAAAACGAACAGTTGCCCCGAGTCAGAAACGTTTTAATTAAACTTTTCGAGTTTCGTTTCCGGAATGATAGATTTTTGAGACAATCTTTTTAACAAGAGCCGCTAATCCTCATCAGGATTGCTCTTATAAAATTGCTCAATGAAATATGCTTGACAAAATAAAAACAATAGTTGCATCATTTTCATTTCACTCAACTATCTATGAACTTTTAGCACTCTCAAATTTTAATTAAAACTCTAATATTATTCATGCGTCTATTGTTTCACTCAACTGCCTAAGTGCAGTCTTAACGTTCGAGTTTCTCTACAGTTTTTCTTCTTTTTCTTTTTTCTTTTTTTTTCTCAAGCCGAGCACCCTGCCATTTTACCGTTCGTTAGATTCCCCTTGAAGGAAACAACCCCCGTTATCCGTTATCCCATAATCGCGGCCTCGCGATTCATCGACGTGCATTAAGTCGAAAGGCGATCGTTTGCATTTTATTTCGCAACGCGTTTCCTAGACGAGATGCCCGCGATCTCGCGATCTCACGCCCGTTTGCATAATAATACGCTTTAGTTTCACCTATATCCGTTATGCTTTCGGCGACCTTGAAATTTATTCCATCCACCGCGCGTTCGTTCGCGTAACGGATATTCTACGTAGCAGCGGTGTTTTATCATTTCGAGGTTCGCCGCGTCATCGCTTATGCGAGCGTCGAAGTCTCCGAGCCGTGCACGGTCTTTTCGGTGTGGATACAGAATAGTCGAACCAAAAGAAATTTGCAATACTTCTATTAAGATATCCGTATCGGTTGCATACTGACGTATTCGAGGCACTGAAAGAATTTACATCTCGATCTGCAAGTACAGTGAGCGTACAAGAATTCGTATACTCAGAGAAAAATTATCGACACTTCAGACTGCTGTAATTTCATAAAAGGAAAGGGAAAAATTAGCAACTTAACTTACTCTTTTTTTAAGCGAAAAGTACTGAGCTTTTGAAAATATCTTTTACATAATTTTGGAGGGGATGAATGAAAATACGCTTACTCTAAAGAAATTGTAGCGTTTCACAACTAAGTTCGAAGACTGAAATCTTCTCTTTTAACTGATCCAATATGTTCCCTTTTCTTCGATTCTTTTTCTTTTCTTTTTTTTACGAAGTTAGAAAAGTTACAAGAGAAGTTGTAATATTTTTGTTCTGCACGATACTTGAAAAACTGTCGACGATTCAACTATTACAAGAAGAGAGAGAAAAGTTACAAACTTAAGCGAGCTTTCTACTTTTGCCACGCTGAGATTATTTCTTTCAGATATTCTTTACGTCATTTTTAAAGAAGTAAACAAGATATTTTCCCTATAGGAAATTTTACAAATTGAACCGTCTCCACATACACTGAAGAATGTTTTTCATAACTAAATCTATCATTATCTTGAATATTAAAGTTCCCTCTTTAAAATAACTGCTTAAAATTCTTCGTGATCATGATTTTTCCCTCGCAAAGTTATAAACGTTATAAGAGAAGTTATAATATTTCTTTTCAATTCACAATACTCGTACACTCGGTGATAAGTTGCTTAAACTTTGAGTTGTTGTAACTTCAATCAAGTTAGGCTCATTTTAAATTCTTCTACGTTTCTTTCAAAGATATTTTTCACGCAATTTTGGATCGGGACGTAAATAAAGGTACTTTTCCTCTAGAAAATTGTACAAATTCAAACGTCTCCCACGGATGTTGCAAAATTTCTTTCACAATTAAGTAAATCCATAGCATAGTCTTAAGCTGCTCTATGGAAGGAGCTGGTGTGTTGCTCGTACACGCATAATGCGGCACGCGATCCCCTCCGATTCTTCGCGTTTGCTTTCGTATTAACGAAACACGCATTCCTGGCGCTGGAGTAACTTAAGCATCCTCGAATGCAGCCTGGCTTCATTGAATTTCACATCGAGCGTCTTGTCATCGCGCCATAGAAACGAGATCTCACGCGAATCCGTCGCGTTTCTCGAATGTTTCACCGTCGAACTACACAACTCCGTTGAGATGATTTCTTCGCGAATAATGCAACTTCTTTTTACGATTAATGCGTTGTTCCTTTTAAAATTTTTCTAATCATTTGTTCCCCCATAGTCTTAAAGATTGAAACCTCTTTTTTATAAGGAACTTTTAGAACTTTCCGTACGATTTTTTTCTTTTTCGTCACTTTACTGAACTTTGTTAGACCACTTTCTGAATGTTTTCTCGTTTAACTCAATATTCAAAATTCAATATCTCGGATCATCGTAAAGAGAAGACTTCAATTTTCAAAATTACGCTAGACTTAGTTACGAGAAGAATTTTTCAATGTCCATAAAAGACGTGTTCAAATTTGTAGAATTTTCGAAAAGTATCTTTTCTCATCTATTTCAAACAGTTTTAAAGCCACGGAAAAATTTTTCTTCGCAACGAAATTCAGTATATTCTTAAAGATTAAATTTCCTCTCCTTTACAATGACGCTTTAAAACTCTCTGTACGATTTCTTTCTCGCCATTTTATTCAACATTGAACATTAAAGTTCGACGATGAAAAGTCAACGCATCCTAACATTTCGTCGTCTATTCCTAATGTTCAAAGTTCAACAAAACAGCGAGAGAAAATCGTACAACGAATATTGAAAAGTCGTCGCAAAGAGGAAATTCCAGTTTCTAGCTGCGACAAAAAATTGTTCGACGTTTCGCAATTTTTATAATTTCCAAGATTAAGAATACCTTTGCTATTCATGCTTTTCACTGTGTGCACAAACGTTTAAAAAAAAGAAGAAACCGAATCCAATTTTTGTTCATTTTCACAAACAATTCCAAGCAAAATCAAAACGACATGCATCGAAGAATGTGAAAGGGAAATAGAGATGAATGAAAAGTGTTGAAACAGAAGAGTCTCGATTTAAATATATTCGAGGCAAGTGAGATCCGGTCAGGATAGGCCCAATCCTTGTCAAAAGTCTTCTAAAGCCTACAATCACCTCGAATCGTCGGACCAAAGCTCTGCGAAAGATCGTTCCTTCGCTTTCTCCCATCTTGAGATGCATCCTGTCTGCAATTAAAACATTCCTGCTTAAGCGTCCCCGGGGGAAAATAGAAGACTTCGTATCGACGACGCAGAGAAGCGGCCTCCATGGAAGGAACGTCGAAAGACGAGCAAGAAGGAACGAATAAAAGACGAAAAAACGGCTAACCCGCAGCTAACCCATCCATTATAACAGCGAATATGGCGCGAGAGTTTGATATATGACTGCCATCGGCGTGGACTTTTGTTCAAAAGCGGTGAAAAAAATTAAATATAGGATATCCTAGTTGAGTAGAAGATTTTTTAAGTATTTTACGGTTCAAAATTAATTAAGTTTAATTTTATGTATAAATAGTTTAGTTTTATGTATAAATATATATATATATATATATATATATATATATATAT
>CAJDYZ010012251.1:179938-191492 GCA_903986555.1 Heterotrigona itama
GCCACAGCATAAAAGTTGGCCAGAAATTAAATTACCGGACATTCTGGACGCCTGATTTATTATTTTTTTTCCCCGGGGATAACATCTCGGCCGATGTTTGGCCGCCCCTCTCGAGCCCCCAGCCCGAGGCGCCATCAGAAATCCTGGCAGGTGAAATACTGGCCAAGGGCAGAGTGGCCGAATTAAAAAATGAAATTAATTAAAAGGCTGCGAACGACGCGGTATTTGTCTCCGTCCGGTGGAAATAGCGGGCGACGTTCTTGATTGGATGCAACGAATTCTAGAGGCATTGCAGGGCGCAACGAGCATAGAATTTTCGTCCGTTAATTCGTTCGCGGTTGATTAACGGCCAAACGGGATTGATTTACGCCCGAATTTTCGCGCATAGACCTGCACTGCTGCAGCTCAGAAGTCTTGGAAGAAATACTTGCACGAAAAAGCCTTGTACAACGAAGAATCTATTTTAATGTATGTTGATATGCCAATCCTGCAATATGCAAATCACATGCATTCGTGTATTTTGCACTTGGTAAAAATTTTAATTATCAATTAAAATAATCCGTATAATTCTACTATATATAGTTATATCATGACGTTATAATTGAATCAGGTCTCGATTATCCGAAATTATTCTCCGGAAATTATCCTGAATCAAAGGAAATGAAATTAATAATCTGCGTGTTTCACTTTTGTTAAGAAGTTGCAGCTATTATCCATTACTTTTTAAAATATTTTCTTTTTCTCGTGCATCTAGTACACTCGAGAAATGATGTTCATTCTAATTCTCGAATAATTACTATATGTTGTAATTGCTATACATGTAATTCTAATGTCAAACTCGTTACAGAGGAGGACTACGACGCGTTCTGTCTGTCGTACATGTTCACGTATCGCGACTTCGAGAAGGGGACGCTGGGTCTGGCGTGGACCGGGGATCTGAAAAACGCCGGTGGAGTTTGCGAGAAAAACGGGGTAAGTTGCCGGCTGTGGGGAAGCGTAACAAAACTAATTCGACCGTGGCACCGCCGTCTGAAATAACGTTGTTCCGCGGCGCATTCACGATACTCGGACAATTACCTCTGGGCAGAACTAACGCTATTTCGTCTTGCAGCACTACAGGGGTAGCATGAAATCGCTGAACACCGGTATAATCACCCTGCTGAACTACGGCAAACACGTACCACCCACGGTTTCTCACGTCACCCTGGCGCACGAGATCGGTCACAACTTCGGATCCCCTGTAAGTTCAACGGTGCATCGGGGCTTGCATGCTGTCGACGCGTACACCGAATACATTTGAAAAGTTTCGAGGGTGGGTGCCATTGCGGAGACACTGTTCCATCGAAATAATCGTGTTCTCTGCTACAGTTGCTCCCTACAGCCTTCCCTTCCTACTTTCTCCTTCCTTTTCCCTCTCTTCTCTTTCCTTCTTTCTTTCTTTTTGCAACTTTTGTTCCCGAGCAGAAGGAGTAGAAGGCGACGTAAAATTGCATTTCTCCGGCGGCACAGTCGAAGGGGTAAGTTGCCGGTCTTTGGAGGAAAGGTGTTTGGAGGCAAAGAATCCGAGCAATGTCCTGTATAATTAAGCGTCGAATTGTTTGGAAAGTTGCCGTTGGAATTTTACGCGGCAGATCGTCCATGTTCGAGTTATTTCAAGAACGATCTCGCGCGCGCGCGCTATGGAAGATCGCAAGTTTTTTAGGGGGGAAAAATTCGGTATGCCGGGAAATTGGAAAACTTGGGCACGGGTGAGATTTGGAAATTTCAGAAGTTTCGGTGAGTATCCGGCGATTTGAGAATGGGAGGATTGGTAATTGGAAAAATCCCTCTCAGTTTAGGGAACAGGGAAACGGAAGAATGCGAGGATTCGGAACTTCAGAACTTGAAAGTTTGGGAATTCAGAAATTCTTGGGAACTTGTAACAGTAAAATTCGGGACACTTTGGGAAAACTTTGACAATTCGGCCATCTGAAAATTCGAAAATTCCCGAGTCAGAGCAATTCAACGAACGTACTTTTATCTAAATTTTCATTGCAATTTTCATCTCGCTGGATGTCAGCAGAAAGCTATTGTCCTCTCCACAACTCTAAAAATACTCCCTTACAATCGACGCTGTTCTCACCCGCCGGTGAGAAAATTCCGATTATTTAATTTAACCGTGGCAAGCAACATCCGCGTGGTTAATTCAAAGGATAAAAGAGCCAGCGTCCCGGTTAATTGCAGCTTCTTTCTCCTCGAAAGGGTGTGACTCCTCGAGGTTCGCCGCGTTATGCATGACAAACAATACCGCGGAATGGATAATCTGACGTTCGCCTCTTTCTGTTAACGCGACAAGCACGATCCGGACGAGTGTTCGCCCGGAGGGGAGGACGGAAATTTCATAATGTTCGCCAGGGCGACCAGCGGCGACAAACGAAATAACAACCGCTTCAGCCCGTGCAGCCTGCTCTCTATAAATCTTGTTCTAAATGCCAAAGCTCGTTCGTCCAAGGGATGCTTCGCCGGTGAGTAGAGAGAAGCTTCTGGAATTTTAATTAGTTGCCGAACAGAGTCAACGGTTAGGCTGTGTTTCCGGTCATCACAGCCGTGACCTCTTTCATCTCGATTGAAAGCGTCCGCGCGCGTTCGTTGGCCGAATTATTTATACAATATATCTTGGCCGAAGATGCTTTGCAGGCCGCTTTGCTAATTACTTGTTAACGTTATTTCCTGTTGTATCTCTACGCGCCACGATAGATGTATCTTGTGATCGGTGGAACTTGAGAATTTTGACATTGTTGCAACTGAAATAACCCTCCGAGTGTTTAAAGCTTAATAGCCGAATGAAGAGCAAATAAATTCAAAATGCATTCGTTTTCAAACGAATTTTAAATTTATGTTTGATACGATTCAGTATATTGCAACGTGTTATTCTCTTTGAACTCTTCTAGTAAGTAAACCAATTATTTTATTATTAACTACAAGATTATCCATAGAATATTCTAGCACCGGCTAAATACTCAACGTCTTAAGGAATTGGTAATGGCGATCAGCGTTTGTTACAAAGTAATGAGTTTGGTTATCGTAAAAATATTCTTTCGTTTTTTAACAATTGCACAATGTACAACAACCGCTGGCTTTGAACATTTAAGAACGCAGCGTAAATATCCATTTATTATAAGATATAGATAAGATAAAGAATGACGATGAAAAATTATTGATACTTTAAATTGTTATAACTTCATAAAAAGAACTGTACGACAGTTCACTTGGTTTCATTTGAAAACGCAGAACCTCTACTTTGACAGTATCGAGTTTGATTTTTTTCAACCATATTTCTTTTTTCCACGTAATAGGTGGAGAAATATCCCTAAAAAGCACTGAAATATTTTTTTCATTATGGTCTTGAAGATTGAATTTCCTCTTACCGTATGATTTTTTTTTTTTTTGAAAATCATTTTATTGAATTCTGAATATTACGACGAAAATTCAAGAAGTACCCGATATTCAAAGTTAGATAAAATGATAGCACGGCACATGCCAAATTCAATAATTTCAACGTGAATTAATTATAAGTTTTTACACACATGCATGATGATAATTTGTAAACTTACTTCGTGACATAACAATTATGTAATGGAGAAGATATAAGGAAGAGAAGAGGCGTCGGAAAAACGCTTCTCGATCCATTTTTATTACGCTAATATTGCCGTGCAGCAAGATAAAACGAGAAGAAAACGAGGGAGGATATCGACGCTGCCTCGGTATATCGATCGACCTCCAGATCTAACTGCAACTCAATTGCAATTCTAATAGCGGGCTTTACATGGTTCGCGCGAAAACTCGTTTCGGACAACGAGCATTCACCGCTCGAACGTACGAGCAAACGAGCGACAAGTGGGCCAAACAAGAAACAAATACCGATCGGTTAATTGTTAATAACATAAAATTCCTCCGTGACCGTTGGTAATCGATGAAAAAGATTCTTCGAGTAATAAAGGACACGGCTACCTTTAACCCGTGAGGCAACCGGTTATCTATATTCAATATTCTATATTCCACATCCTATACTCACAATATTCCACATTTCACATTCTGCATTTCATACCTCATATCCTACATTCCACATTTTATATCCTACATTTCATATCTTATATTCTATATATCTGTGCAGTTCACATTTCGTACTTAATAGTTTATACTTGTTTTTCTGCATTCCACATCTCACATTTCATGTGAAATACGATATCTTATATCGCATATTTCACATTTTGTCTGTTACGTTCCACAATTCACATTCCATATCCCATTATTCACGTGCCATATTCTATATTGAATATTTGATATTCTATATTGAATATTTCAATATTCTATATTCCACATCCTATACTCACAATATTCCACATTTCACATTCTGCATTTCATACCTCATATCCTACATTCCACATTTTATATCTTACATTTCATATCTTATATTCTATATATCTGTGCAGTTCACATTTCATACTTAATAGTTTATACTTGTTTTTCTGCATTCCACGTCTCACATTTCATGTGAGATACGATATCTTATATCGCATATTTCACATTTTGTCTGTCACGTTCCACAATTCACATTCCATATCCCATTATCCACGTGCAATATTGTACGCAGTATACACCACATTCCACATTCTACATTCCTTTATTCCGTATCTCATTGTATTATAACCTATATTCCAATTTCCAAATATCCTCAGAATTCTTCACAAAATACCGTAGCCCACAAAATTTCCCACTAGGCTAATTTATGAGCTGGTCCGGAATTTCTCGTCCCACAGAATGATTTTCGTAGCCCACAAATTTTTCCATATTCCAAAGCTAATTTGTGAGCTAGGCTGAAATTTCCCGTCTCACAAAGTTGGAGAGGAAAATGTCATTGAAACGAGAACATTCTCATTTCTATTTAAAAGATTTTTCAAATTCATTGCATGTAGATGCGTTTGAGTAAGTCGCTGGTAAACCATGCTATCCGCGATTCTTCTATTTGTGAAGGAGGTAACACATGAAAAAATTTCGGAAAATTCTCGTCGACCGCTGTAAAAACAGAGATGTTCGAGTATCACTCGACGCGGCTCGCAATTGATTACATTACATAGTCACGGTCGACTTGTTGAGCTTCATTAAATCCAGGATTTCATTAAGCTCGCAGCAAATCAGACTAACATTTATTCCATCCACTTTGCCTCCACTTGCGGCTCATTCTTCGTTCGTTTGAAATCAAAGCGATACCCCATCCGGTGTTGAAGCTCAGAGAAATTGGACTAATTATTTCGTAAATACGATTAACAATTAGAAGGATGGTACACTTGAAAAAGATACCGTGGGCTACTAACTCTTATCTGGATTCTATTTGGTGCTTTTATCAAAGAGTAGATTTAATTTAAACGTTAAATTAAAATATTTAAATCTTATTGCCGTTGCATATTCTTTGTGTTATTAATTAATTCAAAATAGAGGTTTAAACAAGGATTCGTGGAAAATGAAATTATAACAGTAGTTGGATTCTAAAATATTGCTCTGCTTTAAACAATTATTTTTATTTGAAAGGAAATTCATTAACAATCGATACAGTCCTACGTTCATCGATGCTGAAATGTATCAGTTGCATTTACAAAATTGTATATTTTTATGAATCAAAAAACAAAAAAATGAATTTTAAACAAAAATTTGTATTATTCATTAAATTTTACAACAGTCACTTGAATATTTAAAATTTCAATATTTTATATATAAATGATACATACGTATGATGTGCATTCTGAAATGCACTTAATATTCGCAGTCTACAATTGAACAAAACCTTTATATCTTCTGAATCTAATTTTAAATGATGAATGAACATTTTATTACGTTGATTATTTTTCTGAAACGATCAATCGATCAAAAATATACTTCTGCAAGCACTTCATAATTAATTAAGAAAGAAGTCTACATTAATTCCGTTCAGGACGTAATAACGAAAAAGCCTTAAACGTATCTTAAAACGAATTTATTTAAAAAAAAATATAATTCAATGACACAAATCACAGTTACAGATGTTGCAAATGAAAAATTCAATTACAATCTCAACGTTGGCCCTCGCCAAATTGAGTAGCACACGAACTTTTCATTACATACTGATAATTTTTTTTTTTTTTCGAAAATTGATCGATCCATTCTATATCTAGCCGAGAGTATGGTCCCGTAAGTACCAGTTCAGAGCGGAGAGTCCGCTCTGAATAAAACGTATGTAAGGAAATGTTATAGCGTAGCGTGCGGAGAGTCTGGTTGATCGAGTTGAAATGGAAAATCGATGATTTCACAGAGCCCCAAAATGCAATCTGCGGGAACGGAGTTGTAGAAGATGGTGAAGAGTGTGATTGCGGATGGGAGGAGGACTGCAACGACCCTTGTTGCCACCCTCAACGGCTTCATCATGCCCCTCACGAGGTACCTTGTCGTCTTGCCGATGGTGCAGTGTGCAGTCCCAGTCAGGTAAGTGGCAGTTTTCCTTCATTTGCTCGATGTCCAAATACGCTCGTTTCGTTCACTGAACTGTGATTAACTCCAACGTTCCTCCTACAACGTGATTCTCTTCGTCCTTCGACGTTGCACCTTTGCTTGTTGATCGTTCGGCCGAGAATTCGGCAGAGATAACGATATCGATCAACTTTTCGTGAGTAACATGAACGTACGGAAATCGTTTCGATAGTCGAACTTCGTGACTAGAAGCTAAGCTATTAAATAATATCAGTTATTATACGTCAATATGAAATTAGAATCTAGTCGAGCAAAAATGTGATTAACGTTTCGTTGATTATTGTAGTTTCCATAAAATTTTCATCTGGAATTTAACGCGATAAAAATCAAAATTGTTGTGGGCATGAAAAATTTTATTTAAATTGGGAAATGAAATATCAAAAATAGACCGAAATGTTTCAGGATTTTTCTGCAAATCCATGTTTTTGGGAATACAATTCGAAAAGCAGGAAATTCGTTTTACGTATCAAATAATCCATAGTCTGCTGATAATGACTAGCTAAAAAAATTTTTAATAACAACAATTACCTTCGATAACTGAATTTCAATCATTATTTAATTTATATTTGATTGATATTTAATTGCGCGAATGTTACAAATATTGAAAGTTTTCTCGAGAATTCAATCAATTTCTGGTCCAATAAATGGAATTCCTTGGATTTCCCTTGGGCAGCTAAAAAGTTGAAAAAGAACAGAATTCAAGGATAATCGTTCGAAAGAAATTGCAAATAAAATACCACCTCTATATAAATTGAATTTCAAACAATTACTTGAGCAAAGTGCCTTGCAGCGAAGTTGCCGAGGAAATTTTTATCCAAAAGAGACGGACAGAATTGATTCGAAACAAGTGACAGTTAGGTCGGACAAGGTACACGAAGTGCGACACGGCAAGCTGAAAGTTAAAATTGCATTTCTCCAAGAGAAAGATGTCAAATTCTTGCTTACATTTGTGCTTGCTGAAATATTAAAAGGCAAACGGGCGGAAGCTGCGAATTTTCTACGGGTCTCCGAGGAGAGATATTTTTACAAACGTACCGAATATACTCTTTTAACAGTGAGTTCCTTTGGAATTTCGACAGAGACTCATTTTCATTTTCTGCGAAAGCTACACGCTGAATATGTTATGAATTCCTATTGAATATCTTGAAAGCGTAATGTCGCAGGAAACGGAATGTGAACGCGCGATGCCTCTTCTTCCTCTGTGAGACGTGAGCCACTTCTTCCAGAAGACGTTCTTCATCGATTTACTTTCGTTACCTTAAAAATAAAAAGAAGAGGGAGATACTTATATAACTTCTTGCCCATTAGTGATAGCATCAAATCAACAATTCATTGATGAAACGTTGAAGATCATTTGTTAATTTATGTAAATTTTTGACTACTGAATTACAATCATTTTTAATCTTACATATTTTTGATAATTTTATTAATTATTAAAGAACAAAGCTATACATACAACAGAAGTGTGCACATCGATAATCAGTTAATGATTTACGTTTTTCTCTTTCGTTCTCGTTGAAGCACGAATACTCTTAATTTTCCCTACCACAAGTAGGTGACAAGATCAATGACACAATTTTTAAGATCGAAATGAAGGATCCTTTCAATCGCTCATCTCTCTCTAACTGATTGCTCCTGGTGCATCAACATCCACTCGATTCTGAAGCGCTCGTTAATACTACTGTTCTCACATGATGTTACTAGTAGTAATAAATAATAATGAGGTACCGTACGCAGCAGTATAATGAATTAATCATTTACATGTATACATATGTGCAATACTTCAACAGTTAATAAGACACGTAATTAAATTTCGTAATTAAATTTCTCGAGCCCTTCAATTTTCGCCAAATTCCGGTCGATCTCAATCACACGATTCAACACAACCCACAGGCCACGATAATTCTACCATACCGTAAAACCGTACGTCCATTATGAGATCGTTTTTCACTCTCTACGTTGAAGCTGCCGAGCTTCCCCGAACTTCCCCAAACGGTTCAAAGATCATCGAGCTTGATCTTATCGAGCTCATCGACGACAAAAAACCTCGATCTCGAAGTCACTACCTCGAGGCTAGGGCTTCTTCCTGGCCTCTTAATTATCACCGACGCATCATTTTTCTCCAGGAAGGACCTACATCATTTCTTCCCTCTTACCCTCTCATCCCTCTCCACTCGTGTATCCGACAGAGTAGCTCGTAATGGATGATTCTGGAAATAAAATGGAGAGAGGGAACACGTCCGTTCTCAATCCTCTTACGTATAACGTCGCTAATTAATAACGAGGCAGGCTACGCGACAGGCTACGGCGCGAGCGTACGGACGTATCGATGTTTATTAATGATACACTAAAGCCGTAATTAAACGCGAAACGTGCCGTTACGCTCTCGTCGTCTCTCGCGCGCGCGCGCGCGTGAGCGTTCAACCTCCGGCTGCAAACCCGTTAATCCAACCAATGCCGATCGTTTGTTCCAACGAACCAAGCAACTTGCGTCCCTCTACAGTTCGATGATTAAACGGTGAGCCGCCGATAATGAGCAGAGGAAATCCGGCGCGTTTCGAAATCGAGACGGTCATAATTTATGCAACCTGTGAAGTTCGACGTTCCTTCGCAGGATTTGCCAGGCGATCACGCACGAGACTCAAGCCAGCTACATGGCGAAACTCGACACTGGATACTGTTACGCGTCGAAACGCAACTGTATTTTACGAAACTTGTACGACTTTCGTCGGGGATCGTGAGAAGAGAAAACAAGGGGAAAATCGAGGGACTGTGGATTTTTATAGGAAATTTATTTTTTTTATAAAATTTACATATATTTCTAGGAAATATGAAGGTACAGGACGGCAGTGTATAAAACTGCGTAAAATGTAAACCCTGAAGTACAGTTGTTGCAATTTTTAATAATCTGGTCATAATTATTGTACTGATCTATAAAAAACATATGCTCAGATTGCCTATCGCATTACGTGAAACTATAAGAATTTGACATTCTAGCTATATGACCTTCAAATTATTATTAAATATCAAATTACTATACAAAATTAATTTGCAAAAATCGATGTCACTATTGAATTTAGAGACCTATTTCAATTTCAATATCTCTGGTAATCTTCTTCTTTTTCATTTTGCAACATTTCATTTCCTTCTTCGATTTTAAACGAGTATCATTATAGATCCAAATTTTCTACATTTACACCCGTTTTAACAACAGTTTGTTACATTCAGCTTCGCTTGTTTCGCTTGAAACAAAAGCGCGAAATAGAATGGAGCTAAAGGCGACCGATTCGTTGACTCGTACTACTGGCGCGGCATAAAATCACTCGTAGATTGAAAACCAAGTCGCAAATGAGATTTTCGTGTAGAGAGATTTTTTTTTTTCTTCGTCTCGCCGTTTAGAGAATCGCAGCTTATAAGTATCCTCCTTTTTTTTCTTTTTTTTTTTTTTTATAACTTATCTAAACATTCCGCGCGCGTATAGAAACAATTAGCAAGCGTAACAAATCTCCGCCTAAATGAAAATACAAATCTGCATAACGAAATTAAAGTGAGAAAGTAAATGTTGTTAGATATAAGGGGAAAGGGATTGAAATTGAAAAGTTGAGAGTCAAAATACAGCGAGAAATTGCAAAGAAAATTTATGCGAACCGGATAACGTGGAAAAGAAGAAGAATACCAATGAGACCTTCGGAGTGGCGAAGTGATTAGCATGCTTGCTTACTGCCTTCGGATCTTCGATACCATTTGCATCTCATCGTTATTTCTCATCGAAAATTTCTCG
Source organism: Heterotrigona itama (assembly GCA_903986555.1). Taxonomy (NCBI): domain Eukaryota; kingdom Metazoa; phylum Arthropoda; class Insecta; order Hymenoptera; family Apidae; genus Heterotrigona; species Heterotrigona itama. The sequence goes on from CAJDYZ010012251.1 coordinate 190,260, forward strand.
TCCATTAACAAGATCAACACAAGGGCGTAACCATAAAGAAAAAAAGTGCTTAAAAATATCATGACGTAGACGTATGTGTGAAAGTACTCGCATGCGTGTATAGGAACAGAAGATTTGACGTATTATTATATCAGATAGACTTCAAAAAAAGTTATCGAAAAATTTAGAACAAAAATTCCGCGAGTTAAGCAAACAGATGATTTATATAACAGATCGAAGAGAAAATACGTGGAATTTGCGACAACGTTTCCCGGAAGGAAAGGTCGTGTAGAAATTGAATCTAACGAGTCACATGCAATAAACAATGAACGACGTTCGGACAAGAAGCAGAGAGCATCAACAAGATACAAAATTCCAAGAATCTGAACAAACGAAGAGGAAACTATCCAAGAGTAAAGAAGACAGTAACAAGAGAGAAGTCGCGAGAACGAGGAACAGAAAATTCCAACGTCAATAAAGCGTAGATCGTGGAGCGAAGGAAATAAAAGCAAGAGGGAGAAAACGAAGGAAAAAGGAACTAGTGACAAAAGATTTGAGTGTGTACCGATCGATAAAACCGACGCAATAATGTCTCTGAACACAAGACCGTTTCGCAGAAAAGCGGCGAGAACGAGCCACTTTCCTCGATGGCGGCGAATCACGTTGGAAATTGCAGTCCTCGCACATGCACGATTCTTTGCTCTCGGAGGAACTAGCTGGCCATGGAAAGAACCGGTCATGGAAAGAGAGTTTCGCCAAGGTATAGGACTAGAGCTAGAGAGAGAGAGAGAGAGAGAGAGAGAGAAATTAATTTCCAAGTATGTTTCAAGTCGCAGTACCTGTAGTTCCTGTATACGTGCTGGACGTTATTGTTGACGAGGTGCAAACACACACAAACACAGGAGAGGACAGGGTTTAATTTTCAATGTTAGTCATTCCTATCGGCGACGACCGCGTCACCCTGGTGTACACTCTCGCGGATTCTCGCCGTGTTCGCGGTATCCCAGAGAATGAGACTAATTAATCAAACTGGAATCGAGGCGGCTGTTATCGGGAAGCTTCGGCGAAGCACGAATGAGGGAAACTCTCGCCCGAGCTAAAAACAATTAATCTTGCCTGTGGATACGAACGCTTGATTTTCAAAGTTCCGCCAGATCGCTTCCTTTCGAAATTTCGAACTTATGGAACACGTGAATATCGTTCTCGAGTTTGACTTTCTTTCTCTGTTTCTTCGTTTCATTTTTTTTTTTTTTT
>CAJDYZ010012251.1:201834-213163 GCA_903986555.1 Heterotrigona itama
CGGTTAGGAAATTGCTGGCGATAATAACGCTGTTCGTTGTACCACTTAATCGTGACAGTTATTTCGCTGGATTCTTCTCGTAGATTCGTTGCATGAACCTTCATTGTAATATTTGATTATATGATTAATGCAATTCTTTTCGATCCCCCTGGAGAACAATCAGATTGTTAGAACGATTAATAAAATAGAGATAAATTCTCCGAGTTCTCGATAAGGTCATCTCAAATGAATGAAAGATACATAAAATAGGTCAACGTTAATTAATTAATTTTTACTCTCGCATGAAAATTAAATTGTTCAATTTAAGTTTCGAAAGTTCGAAAGGGGATTCAACGTGAAGAGAGATACGATTATTTCCCAAATTTATATGAAATTTCAATATGCTCTCCAATTTTGAAATCTTTATCAAAGTCTACATGTATCATCAATTAAATGTTATAAAAGATACTATACTGTGAATTTTGCACATTATGCACGTTCGAATATATAAAAAACCGTAGTCTATTAATAACAATGTTATTAAATTATCTAGTACATCGGTATCGCTTCTTTTCATCAAACCGAGCAAGCTAGACAAATATTCCTCGGGGCGCATTCAATCGCCTGCGATCTAACGCGCACGCTGTTCCACCACATGCTCTTCCCCAATCTCAGAAACATCCCTCCCGCGAATTTCCAGAGCTTAAAACGCAGTCATCCGCCATAAACAATCGCGCGAAACTTCCATTTGCCGCAAAGATATCGCAAGAAAATACCATCTGTGCTTCCTGAGAACGTTTCTTTCTGTGACGCGCGCGCGCGCGCGGACACAAGTTACGCGTGTGAGCACGTAACACAGAAAGGATCGTACATGCTAATGCATACACTACGTGCCTCACCGTGCAGTCTGGCAAAAGGAAACAGAGAAGCTTTCAAGCTGCCGAAACTTAGCCGTGGACAATAACCGATATAGTCCTCGAAAGGTTCGCGAACGAAAGAGCCCCGTTCTCTTTTTCAAAAGCAATGCACATCCATCCATCCATCGTGCAAACAGCTCTGTCCGTATTTTCAAACGACCTAAAAAACGATCGAGCGTGCCGTCGCGTTTCCAACTGGACACGGTAGCGGTTATATACGGTAGCGGTTGGTCGTCGTTTTCTTTCTTCTTTCATATTTTCTTTTTCTTCTTCTTTTTTTCTTCTTCTGCTTCCGAGGAGAGGGGGTTGCTTGCATCTTCCGCGACACAGGACAGTGTGTCGTTCATCTCTCGGTGGCTGTTGCAGGGCCCTTGCTGCACATCCGGCTGCACTCTGCGCAACGGCGATAAGTGCAGGGACGACAACGGCTGCAGAGACGCGAGCTTTTGCGACGGCCGTGGTCCCCAGTGCCCGCCATCCATCAACAAGCCCAACAAGACCATATGCAACGAGGAATTCGTCTGTTACATGGGGGTGAGTCTATGCACGTCTGCTCTCTTGTCGCACGTCGCTCCTCTATCTAGCAACGAGAGATTTCTCTCCCTTTGGAAACATCTTTTTTTATGCGTAGATCCGTATACGTAGAGGACACTGCGCACTTTCATCTGTAAATTCAATTGCTCCCGCGATTGTTCGCCAGTGGAAGGAATGTTTCAAACTTTCACTCTTGTTCACACTTTCGAGGAGTGATTTAATTTGCGAGTCAGTTAGTCTGTCTGCAGGTGGACGAAGATCGACTTCGTTCAATTTTGTTAAAAGTATATCATAAATAATGCAGTTTCTCTCTAGGAATTATGTGGCAGTTTTAGTAGATTTGGAGTGGAAAACTTGAAATTTCTTTCTCATCGAGCGATTTTCATCTAGTGTGCGAAAACTAACTGGGATGACCTAATACATGCAATTCACAAGACCGAGGACTTTCAACTGTATTTCTCCTGAAAATCAAATATTTCGTACAATGAAAAATCTGTAAATAATTTACAATATGTTGATGCATGTGCAATATATGCATTTAATTTTTAATACACGCATCAATTTATATAATAAAACGCGCAACTGAAAGATTTAAAGATTTCCATGATAAATACCGAATATTGAACACGGAAGTCTTCGTTTACTGGTTGAAATAAATTCTCTGTCTCTAATTTTCTGTCAGCGTGTAAAGCTCTACTTGAAAATGCAAAAAATACACGTGAAGAGGTATGAAACGTTCGTTTCAGCATAGTGCCAGCTATTTGGAAATTTGAATTTGAGATTTATAGAACAGACGAATTCGGAATAATTTCAACTGTAGGCGTTGGGAACATCTTTATGATCGCGGATGATCAAGCCACGCGAAACCGAGGCGACAACGAGGGGTTGTTACATGGCGAAATACGATCGCGTTTCGTCTAAATTATCCCCGCGACGAAAATGAGACCGTTGCTGTCGAAATTACGGTGGAATTTACGATTTTACCAAGCGCAAAGCTGGCTGGCTGTCTAGTTACTTATTCATTGGAGACTGGTTTGCCATTTTCTTGATCGTAACACGAACCAAAGAGAAGAAGAATATATGGTAAAAATAAAAATGCCTTGGAAAAGAAATTCAACTGTATTAATTACATTAATTAATTAGTAATTCAGCAAAATTGAACGAAGTCGATAACTTTTCTGTACTTTTTTTTTTATGTATCAGTCTGTTAAGTTTTATTGAAACTGAGAATATTTTAGGATGTACAATGCACAACGTAGAAGTACAATGTTAAAGTAGACATATAAATATCAATAATCTCGATAGTTAATATTTCTGAAAATTGAAACGAGGTCATGTTAGTACTAGAACTATCGGTATAGTCAAAATTCTCAACTCGTAAAGATTTGATAGATTTACAATTGTAAATTGTATGCTCTTCGAATATAATTCTGATATAAATTTTCATTTATATCTGACACAAATTCTGTATTCCAATCAAAGTAACTTGAAAATATACTGAATATTGCTAACAATACTGTACTTTAAATTAATATTTTATATATTTTCGTAGATTAAATATACTCTAGAAGCTTTTGCACCTTTCTAACCATTATAATAAAACTCAAGTCCAATAAAACTTCGTAGACTGATGCGTCTTTAAACAGATCACTATATTTTTTTCTTTCGTCTCATCGCGACGATTAACAAAAACTCAGAAATACACGTGACTCGTGCAGAACTTACGATCCTGAAATGTAAGAAGGAACGTTTAAACGAACCTCGCCAGCAAGGTTTTTATTGAAAATTTCCATTATTCGCCGACCGTTGCTTGCTTCGTGGAGGAAATCCGCGCGGAACTTCGGAAAATCGAAACGGAACAGAGCTTCCGCCCGCGTCTAGGGAATTTGCGGAATCGATTCTCTCGAACGAAGAACGAAGGGAGGTGAACGAAGAGATCCATAGGGGAGCGATCTGGAAACGTACGCGTGGCATTTTCCTACGCGGTGGCCTCCTCTCTTTTTCCACGACCAGGTCGCGCTTTGAGTCTCTGGGGTTGAGATTTAAGGCTCCGACTGCCGCGCGCATGCACACCCCCGAAATAAAATTCCCCCTTCAGATCGCGCGATAGCACATTCATCTGTGAAGAAATCTCCAGACTAGCCTCTTCCCTCCTCTCGATCGAGCCAAAGCTAAATCGCGTGAAGAATACGGATTAGTCCTCGAGTGAATCTCTTTTTTTCTTTTTTTTTTCGTTCTTTCTAACGAAATTAATTCCGAGAACGAGAACATTGGAAGAAGGTAGGGAAATTATTCATCGAACGAAGGATGAATTTCCCTTTTTGTATCGAGAGTAATATTAAGCAAGTATAAGTCTGATCGCGGTGACTGTGGAAATAATTTCCAAATGAATTTTCCCGAGTGAAAATTAACTTCGAAAGACGATCTCGAGACAATCGGAACGATATAATTTGAAGGTGAAAGAAAGCTCTCGAGAGCTTTCCGAATTGAATTAATTCCCCAACGGAGGTTTTCGGAACACTCTCGGAACAAAATGTCGGAAAGAACGGAAATAATAATTACTCATCGATCTTGTATTTATTCGTCGAATACGCAGAATGTATTGAGAAGTCTCGAGATTAAATCTCTGATCGAATCTGAATTAAATCACAGATCGAAATACAATTAGCCTTCCACCGAACGAAAATATGATCTTCTCCAAATCCTATTTGGTTATTCCTTTGCATCGTTTCGCGAATAATTCCGTCTTTTTCGGATGGCTGCACGGCGGTAAGGACGGCTGTTGTCGAGGAACGGGGAGGCGGCAGAGGCGGTGGAGGCGCAACGCGGCACGGAAACAGTAAAGCAAATTGCAATCGGCAGCCTCTCTCGCTCGTTATTGTACTTGCAGATTAGAAAGCCTGTATTTCGGGAGTATCGATTTGTAGCTGCCGATGCGTACCGTCGAACTGTTGCACGTGTGCGGCCGAAACGCGTTTTCCGCCTGGCTGACTATAATCGAATGTTTCTACTAGAACCTACAACTAGAGGAAATAACCTTGCGCCGTTATCACCGTTGTCCACTGTTCCCTCCGGCGTACGAGCCAGAAAGCCAGCTTTTGATCCATGGATAATTTCGACAGTTTCGTGCCATTTCGATGTCGTGCTACGTAGAATTAATTTTCGTTAAGAATACTCGCTTGAAAATTGATTTATGTTCTTTTTATTTTATTCTAGCTCCGGAACGAATCGAACGGATGACTCGTATCGATAATTTCGTATCATTTCCTTCTTCGTAAGATTACGATTTGATTTATATTTTACAGGCGATTCCGTTTGAAACTGATTTATTTAATTTTTAGAGAATCGTTAGGATTGAAGATAAATAGCGCAATGTTAAATATTATAAAGTTGCATTTTCTAGCACTTCGTTTTCGATTTCTTTGAATTTCTCTGTTCTTAAGTAGAACGTTAATTATCTTTTTAATCCTTGGTTTTCTTAATTTTTTGGACTCTCGAAGATCATTGAAGAATGCATTGCAAAGAAAAGAGTTATTTGGTTATAATTATAATTATAAACATTTAAATAATTTATTAAGAAATCGTTTGATGGAAAATTACGGAACAGGAATTTAACATTCGATTGGATTGAACATCTCGAATCTAAAATCGCTCTCGATACGATACTCTCGTCACCGTTTGAGTATTTAAAATTACCGAAATGAATACGCATGAACAAATTAAAAATACTTTCATTTCTAAACACATGCTTTTCGATATATTTACTCAATATATCGTTTAAGATATAACAGGTTATCCTCTTCGAATGAATAAACTAATTATATATTTATTACTGGTTATAATATCTATACTTTAGCACTAACGAAACACTCGAGGGATCGAACTATAAACGTTTATGCAGATTCACATTTCCACAAACACCGTGGGAAAGAATAAAGCTTTGTCATCGTTCATCTATAAAACCCTATAATATGCACGATAACAACAATACCACACAAATACGTAAGTATACCCCGATATACCGATCGCAAAATAACAGCGAAACATGCGATAATGCTAGACACACCACGTACGTACGTAGCCAAAGCAATTACCTGACGTTAACCTATCCGAGGCAACGATCATAATTTTGGCGGAAATTACTTACGCAGATAGTCCGTATTGCGGTAGCGAGCCATTTTCAAACAGCGAGGTAAACAGCGAAGAAAAGGGCGCAGACATGCGCCGCGGTGGTGCAGATGCGATCCGTAAAGAGAATAAGCGTTCGAGACGCGGGCTTATCTATCTTCGGCGAGACCCCCTCCCCCTCCCACCCCCCCGGCTGGAAATTACCTCGTATTTAGAGGGTTATGCGCGTAGGCTGACACTTTATCGGGCTCTTGCATTGCTTGCAGGAATGCACCGGCAGCATTTGCCTGGCTTACGGCTTGGAATCCTGTCAGTGCATCGCCGGGCCCGACGATCCCCCGACCAAAAGCTGCGAACTCTGTTGTAAATTGCCAGGAGAGGATCAACCATGCCTGTGAGACGACGATCGTTATGCAATACGCGGTTTCACGCGAACGTTCGCGTCACTCGGTTTCCCCTCCGCGCGCGAGGCGATGCTCTTCCGTTGAAATAAACAGCGTTTACCGCGTTTCTCGCGAATTCTCATGAAGATTCCACTGTGTCCTTTGACATTCGTTCGTTTCGTGAATTCTCGCGAATACGCGAGGGATCGACTGCGAGCATTCGCGTGAAAAGCCGCGTTTGGCGGTGCGTTTAAACGAACGAATTGTTTGTTTAATTTATGCTTGTATTCCTATCGTTTGTATTACAGCAAAGTGTCAGCGTGATAAATCGCGAATCTTGTGAAAGCGATGGGGATTGAACATTCATTTCGTTGGTTCAAATGCGCCGTAAATATATACATATGTTATAAAATTATTAAGTTGTTACACGTTATATAAGATATTAAATACAATGCTATGAAATAGTTTCGGAACTTGTTTGTCCAAATTATTAAACTAACGTGAAATTCAATTTCAAGACAGCGTCGAGTCGCTTAAGCAAGATAGTGTATTAGTTGAACAACTCGTTTAATATTTCGTTCAGGCAACTAACGTTGTTAGCTGTTAGCTCGTCAAATAAACTAGACTTGTTGGGCCACGCATCTCTTTGCAGATCATCGTTCGCGTGGAATTCAGCGCCTTACGATATTCCTGACATGCTGTCGAAGCCAGGCACGCCGTGCAACGATTACAATGGCTATTGCGACGTCTTCCAAAGATGTCGAGAGGTAATATACCACTGCAGACTCTTCGACAACCCTCCGAATGAATCACAGACTCTGCCACTCTGACACGAAGATGCGAAATAAAAATATTCAACGTTCTCCTCAATCGTCTCTGTATAATTATTTCTCCAATTTATGGCAGCATTCCCGGCAACATTGTACGATGATTTCAGGTGGATCCAAGCGGACCGCTGGCAACTCTGCGAAGACTTCTTCTGTCAGACGCTAGTCTAGCGAGTTTTCAACGTTGGATGATCAGTCGTTGGTACATCGTTGCAGCGACTGTTTTTCTCTCGCTGTTGATCGTGGTAAGTTTCGACTTTTCATCTGGTATTGTTCTACAGCGAAGAATCCTGCTCCTGGTCCTTGCCATTTGTGAGTTGCAATTATTTAAACGGACACTTCGTGTCGATCGTCAAATAATTACTATTAAATTATTCATTCTTTAAAAATTTGAATGTAGTAGAATTCGTAATGAACTATACCCTCGTGTTCGTAATTACATATATTACATTTTTTAAATTTAAGTCACTCTTACTCTTTCAAATTCAAAATGCACCATTTTCCCAAAGATTTCACAAAATTCGCAATAAAATATATTCTTTCGTTTTTTTTTTTTTTTCAAAACTATTCTCGGACTATTCCTTTCTTGATGAAATGTTAACGTTTTACGATCTGCAGTAAGTTTTCACGTCTTACAGAATAATCCAACAGAATTTTCGTGTATTACATTACAGTTGAAACAAATTCATCTCGATAATGCAGCCAGAGCGGTCCAGAATGGAAAATATTGTCGACATATCAAATATCCATGCGAAGCCAATTACCTGTCTTGTCAATTAAAATTTGTACAAGCGCGTAACAAAAAGAAGAAAAAAAAACACGGCAGTAACTGTTGCGCGTTCTCGTTCCTGCGGAAAATATGTTGCGAACATCAACACGGAGAAAAACGATTCAATTACACCGGCGCGATGTTTTCGTTAGCGTTTCGTAAGCTCCGGCAAATTCGCAAGAATATTCCTGTAGCGTTTAACGCGATCGGACAATGAGTCTGTTCAGTTGAAATTCGTTTAATTTTCGGCCCGCGCCCGGCTGATTGTTTATTATTAAAAAGGGAAAAACGCACGGTAAATATCAAAAATTTACCGAAATAAATTGCCAGCCTTCCGCGCGCGTGAAATTTAATTAGTATTCATCCCTTTTTATCCCTGAATTTTCCCTACTTTGCCCGTTTATTTGAAGTTTCATACCTCTGTTTAGCTTGATAAAATTTGCACGGCTCCTCGTCAAATATTCTCGTCGTGTAAAGTGAAATCTTAAGTATTATAAAAGAAAAAAAAGGAGATATCGCATTCGTAATGTTGGGAAACGTTAATTAATAAGAATAACAAGAAAATATGATATTTATACTGACGTATAGAAGAAAGTTCATGAGAGCAATTAATTAATGTAAATTATATTTCGGAATAGATTACTGGCCATCAATGTGAAGAAGAGAATATAACATTTAGTAAATTACTGGCATTTATACTGTCCCTGTCGTAAATTTTACATATAAATTAAAAAATTGCAAAACGCAATTGGAAGGAACAGTGATGGAAGAAAAATATGTTAAAGGATGAACTTCGATGACGTAAATTCATCGAACAAAATAAATAAAATGTTGATGCAGCGTTGACCATTTCGTGGACTGAAATTATTTTCGTGAAACCTACAGACGTTGAATGTTTAATAAATTAATCCGTGGAAATTTTTCTTTCATAGCCCACGATGTTGATACACAAATTCGTATGACAAATTCATAGATAAATAATTTTAGAAGCCGTCGACAGGCTTCTAAAAACTAAATCTTTCACCAAGAATTCGTCCGTTTCGAAGCGAGAGATATTGCGACGAATGAACGCGTTTAAACGGCGGAGGAAGGTGTCGAGCGAGAGATATATTGTAAATTCGATTGCACGCAAGTTGGCCAACTTCCGACCTGCGACGGCCGCGAAAGCAGCCGGAAATTCATCCGGAGATAGGTTTAAAGTAGCGACGGTAACACGATGCGCCGCCACGAATTATATTATAAACCATATCCCGTGGGAGTTTCCTAGCGGATAATGCAACCGCAAAACTTTTTCCGCGCCATTCACGTCCTAACGAACACGCTCCAGGAACTCGCTCCCACCTCTCTCGCTTCGTGACGCGAATTTGTTCGTCAAGTTTCATTATCATTTAAATCTGTCGGAGCAACGACGTTATCCCGTCCGGGTTCGTTGTTGAATCGAAACTAGATCGTAACGAGCACGATTTCTTTCGTAAAAATATAAAATTGAGATCTCAGTGATTTATTAATTGTCAGGCATAACATTCTGAGTATTTGTTTCTTTTTCTTTTTTTTTATGTATTATTACAAATATTATATATGCAGCTCGAGTTCCATGCCTCGTCTGATTTATTCACAACCAGCGTGTATTTATTAAACTATTGTTATATTTATAACAATGTTCAAAACTTTTTCTTTTAGAATCTTCCACCAGGGTAGAAATCTGTTGGACTTTATGAACGTTAAATTTAAACAGAGAGAATATCGACATATTTCCATATTTTTCATATCCCAACCTTTAAACGAAATGTTCGTGACATTTTAGTCCTACTATTAGTCTTGCAGGGCACACTTGGTGAAGTGTTTTAACATTTCCAGACGCCCTGCAAATGTTAGGGAAAAAGTACTAAGAACATTGACCTTTGCGAAATATTGCGAAATCACCTCGATTCTCTCAATGGTTCACCGATGTTCTTGTTTCCTATTCCGCAGGCGTTCGTCGCGTACTCCCTGAGCAAACGGCGCAACAGCCGCGTGAAAATTCCGGCGACCGCGAGGGATCAGCCACGCGCCGCTTGCGAAGCGACAAACACGAGCGACGAGGCGGCAAGGGGCAGCCCGTCCGTGCGGAAGATACAATCTATGGACATTTCGTGGGTGAAAAGGAGGATCGTCGAGACGATGAAGAGCATCGCGTCGCCGCGAAGGAAGAAGGACGCGTCCGCCGGCGCAGGCACGTTCCTCGCGCGGATTTCTCGGCTCTTGACGAGAGACTCAACGACCACTGCCTCCGAGGAGCAATCCTCGAACGAGGCGGAACAGTTGTGTGAAAACAACACGGACGGGACGAGGAACGCGGCGAGACAGAGTGACGAGAACGAGAGACTCGTGATTGTTTCGAGAAACGAGAACAACGTCTGGAGACGAGTCTGCGTGCTGTTGGTTGGAAATCGCTGGAAGCGCGCGACCTCCTCCCCGGTCAGGAGAAAACTGAGCAAGAAGACTGTTCAGGTGGAGAAGCTGTGTACTGGTACTTCGAAGGTGATCGCGAGCTCCTGTAGAAGGGGAGACAGGTGTCAAACGGAGCCTCTGGTGGTGCCTGACACTCCGGACACTCCGGGAGAGACTTCGGAAAACAGGAGTCACACGTCGGATTTGACCGTGTTGCTCGCTGACAGTTAGTTTCAGGAGGAGAAATTGTTGTCTAGAAACTGGCGTGATCCTCGATTTCATCCTCATTCGCGAGTGTCTTCGTTTCTTTTCCCCTTAACTCTCTATGGCATATCCCGTGCAATTTGAAAATTATACCTTTACATGTAATACGTCCATACTTTGAACTTTATTTTGTGTAGTCGTCGCAACTCGCCGATACACAATTCGTCGTAAACATAGATCAAATTATTAATTAATATAAATGGCTACGATTAAATAATAATAATCTTTTACTCTGGGTACAGAGGATTGACGTTTGTTACACCTGTATTTTATCCTCGCGTGGAACGATCATCCGCGAGTGTTCTCGTCTTTATTGCTTGTTTATTTATTTTGTTCATTCGTGCTTGGTTAATCCCCGATAACATCACGTAACTTTTCATACGTTTATTTGGAAAATGTTTTTTTCTTTATGACTTTTATATAATACCAAATGACATTTTAATAGCAGTAACTAGTTCGCATTGGATTTTTCTTTTTCTCTTTTGTAGATTATGAAGAGCCTTCTTTATTTTATTCTCACATAAAACGCTCATACTCTCCTTCTTATTACTTTTTTATTTCACTTTCTCGCAGCGCAATCGTCCTCAAGCTTACAGTTCCATAAGTACTTTGGTTTTAAATCTGGCACGCGAAAGATGGAATCGAGTGGTTCCCGGAGAACAACAAATCGAGAAATGAAACGTAAGGAGATGACACTTCTGCAAGGAATCAAAATAAAGAAAAAACAAAACAAAATGCCGACGATGAGATTTGTGAGTGTAAATATTGTACAGAATCTCTTATACCGCTGTCGTGATAGATTACTTGATAGATTAAGGGCAGCGACGTTTGCGGAATTGACTGGATCGTTGTAATTCCATTTAGTCAGACAGCTCTTCATCTAGAAGCGGACCAAACGTAGATGGGAGATCGTCGTCCAACGCTGAACTTCGTAGACTCGTGTGTATATAAAATCCCGAACGATTGTTACTGTATAATAAATCGTACTATTATTACTATTCGTTATTCACCTGCAATCAACTGATCTGTGTTCCTATATAACATTTCATTGCAGCCTACTATCCTCGTTTCTTTCTTAAAATTTCATTATCTGCAAAC
>CAJDYZ010012257.1:0-11804 GCA_903986555.1 Heterotrigona itama
ATATGTATATATGTATATGTATATATGTATATGTATATATATGTATATATGTGTATATATATATATGTATAACGTATATATTTTTAATAGTTATATTCGACGTAGTGTCAAGAAGAACATGAAAATAACTTTCATCTTTTTTCACATTGTAAGGTATATAAAAATAAAAACGTAATCTCTCTTACAATACGATAAATTTCATTTTAAATATTTGTTAAGATTAATGGACACCGAATTAGTTCGAGCTTCTTAATCATCTTATATATTATATGTATATGTGTGGAGTAATAAAGGAATATTTATGCTTTTTCTATATATAAAAATCCGTGATTTAAATTTACCGCGCCTACATGTCAATGCGAAATGTACAGGCCAAAGTGCAAATTATGCAGTTAGCTGTGTTTTCCATTCAATTTTGTATATCAATTCTTTGTTTAAAATTATGAAATCAGCAATATTAAAAAACGTTCAGAAACATCTTAATACAATGAAAAATTGAAAGATAAAAATGATAGAGAAATAGCTTTGTACATAAACGTTAACTCAGTTTCAAAGCGCTCTCTACATATTATTGAAATATTTTTATTAGAGCGAAAAAAAGAAACGAACATAGTGTCTATGTTAAATGTATCTCTAGATTTCTGTATTTTGTACTCATGTTATCGAAACTTTCATAAACATATTACATGCCAGAAATTTTTACCTTGACATTTGCACATAAATCGTTCTCAATTTAATTTCCAAGTATAAATACATAAAAATCTATAAAACATACAAATATCTTATCAAGTTGTTAACTAAGAAAATAATTCACTTAAACTTTAATTTTTATTCATATTGTTAGATTCTAACCTGCATTCTCCACGTGTAGAATTAATTCCTCGACTGGTGAATAATTCAAGAGGACATCATTTACAAAACTGTGCATTTACAGCATACATTGGTATTAATTATAACACACGCGTGAAATAAAAATTTAAACAAATATAACTGTGGAATATGTATATGACTCTGTCTGACAGCTTACTGATGAACACTGCTTTATATACTGTCATTGATGATTCAGCCGCAGAGTTTAGGACAATAGAGGGATTAAATTATTTAAAAAACGCGAATTTATCTTCTAGTCATACATGATATCGAAAATTTAAATGACTCGAATAGGTATAGTAATAAATATCTCGTCCCTTGTAAATTTTATTGCCTTTGTTTTAAATTCTGTAAATAAATAAAAAGAATACAAAAATATCTTTTTTGATATTATAGTGTTCTTGATATTTCAATTAATGTATGGCAATATTCTTTGTATTTAAAATATATGTATATGTACATGTATATAACATTAAGGTCCACAAATTGTGAACGTGTTGCAATAAACAAATTAATTGAAATTTAAAATTGTTCTTGTAATATTGATACTTCTTTTGTAGTTTTTTTATAATTTTTATTATTTACATAAAAATGTAATTTTTTTTTACATAACTTATCGATGTACTTGGTAATTTTTCAACCAAGTCAAAATCAAAAATCAGTTATGATGAATACATGTTGTTTACAAACAATGCAATCGTCATAATAAAGATTTAACCTTAATTACTTTGTACTTTATTATAGAGTAGTATTATTATCATAAAGACAATTAAATCGTTAGAGGAAGCTATAATAACGTAAATATGTTAATTTTATATTGCAATTAATAAAATTTATGAATGTTTCTTGATTTTTCAAATTTTTGCATCTGATTTGCTTGTTGATTTATCATTACACACATACTTAATATAAGTGTTTTTTTATTTGCTTCATTTTATATTTAATTTGACTTATTTCTAATGAAAGCAATAAATATATGAAATTGTCATTAGTAACTTGTGTGTATAATATATTCTGTATGAAATGTAATTAAGATATAACTGTTATGATTTGTTATTAAAGTTAAAATATAAACAATTTCTTAATATAATATATACATATTATAATAATAACAAATTATAAAAACAAATTATCTCACGAAATTCTCAAGCAATTATTTATATTTATTTTTTTATTTATAATTATACTTTTTTAAATTTCAGATTATTTTTACAATGAGTTTATATGATGATATTCAAAAATTAAGCAAAATACCTGAGACAAATGAGAATGTTGTATTTATACGTCGAGAGGAATCTGATATAGTTAAACGAAATCCAAAATTAAGGAAACTTAGACCTCCACGAAATGAAAATGTTAGTAATTGTATTGCTTCAGTATATTCAAAAATAAACATCATTTTTAGACACATAATTCAATTGAAAGAAATAAATGGCAATATAATGTAATCAAATAACTAGAGATAATAGCAATTATTAAATAATTATACAACTAAAGAAATATTTTCATTATTTTAAATGTTTGCAGTTATATGATTTTGATACTAGCAGTCAAAGCTATAATCTACCTCAAGAAAATATCTTGCGAGAAAATGAAATTGCATCCTCTATTATAGCAGTAAATATAATGTATAAACTTTGACATATTAAATTGTAACAGATACATGGGATATATAAGTAGATTTTAATTTGTAGGCAAATTGTGGTATTAATTATTCAAATGAAAAACTTGAAGAACATTGGAAAATTAGACAAAAGAAAGCTAGTTTATATTCCAAAGACACTAGTTTTGAGAAGAACATACAGTCTGATAATTGTGATCATAAAAATTTAACTACAGAAATTAGTAATGAAAATACCAAGATTGAAGATAAAGACAATATTGAAAATGTTGAAAATATTTTAAAAAAATGTAGACTTAATAAAAATGCAGTAATTAAAGGGCTTCTAAAAAGTCAGAAAATATCAATAAATGACTTATATGTACCAAATGATTCCATAGACAAAAAAGATAACATGCTGGTTAGTATAAAGTATTATTTTAAATTATCATTTATCATGATTATTAATTAAAATAACACAATAGGATGAAAATATTCCTTCATCAAGTCAAGAAAATTATATTGTTCAATGCCCAGAAGCCTCAGAAGTATTTGTTCCATCTTTACAACTTGGTCCTATAGCTGAAGATAAATATAAAGATATTGACTTTACTGTACCACATATAGGTAAAAAAAAAGCAATTACACCACTACAATTTTATATTAATATGGATGATTCTGAATTCAATTTTGTAAAAACAGGTACAGTGAAAAAAAAACCCAATTAAACAAAAATAAATAATTTAATTTTATTATTGATTTTTTTACATAAATTCTGAATATTAAAAAAAATTAAATCAAAGTATCTTTACTGTTATTTTTTAAATTTAGTAATATCGGTATTATATATTTTTCAAACAATGGATTACTTTATGTTCCTCTATTTTAAAGTAGAGATTTCTGTTAGGAAACTAAAAATTATATCTTTGTAATAAATGATATATTTTTATACATACTTTTGCAATAATTATATATGAAATCACTGAATATTTAAGTTCCATGTGTATGATTTTATATTTTTCATACTTAAAAAATGTATTCGAATAACTTTTTCAGAATTTTATTTGATAATTAATTAGATTTTTTCACATTATAAGGTTAAATTTTTATGAATCAAGTAATAAGCGTTATATAAGATATTGCAGAGAATAAAAGGAGTTTGTACATAGCATTTTTTTAATGTTACAATAAATACTTTTTTTTTAAATTGTCACAATAAATACTTTTTCATATTGATATCTAAATTATGTATTTTAGATTTCCTTACGCAATTTAGAAATATATTTTTTAATTAAATTAGAATATTATTATAATACCGTTTTGATATTACAATACACTGAAAATAATATTTATTGTAATTTTAATAATTTTAAAATATTTAAGTTCTTAAAAAAGTGTATACAGTGTTCCACGACTCATAGAAAACCGATTGGGAAGTGGGAGGTAATTCTATATGTGAAAATGAATTGAAAAGGAAAAATAAAATTTTTCTTTCCGAGCTTCGTTTTCAAGAAAATCGACTGAAATATTTTTTAAGTTAAATTTAGATTAAATTAATTTATAATAACTGGATAAAAATAAATACTTTAATGAATAAAAATAAAGATTATTCTATGTAAGAAAATAAACGAAAAATCTAAAATACAATTTTTTCACAATATGTTTTGTTTTTGAGAAAATTCAAGATGAAAATTTATCATGTACACGTATAAAAAATTTTAAACGAAATATATTCAAAACCTATTTTCTTGAAAATGATACCTTAAAATTTTCCATATTTTTCATTTATTTTTCTACGTGGAATATCTTTATGATTTGTCGCATCTGCCCAAAACGAAATTAGCCAAATTTAGGTATATTTGATAAATTTTCAAATTTGATTTTTTTGGAAATGAAGACTTTAATGAAAAAATTTTATTCTTCTTTTTCTACTCATTTTTACATTTCGACTTACTTTCTCAGTTGGTTCATTATGAATCACGAATCATCCTGTATAATAAATTTTATAAAATTTTATAAAATAATTATAAAAAATTTACAAAAATTAATTATTTATCTTTAAAATAAGATTAATTGAATTGAATTTGTAAAAACCAGTATTACCTTTGATTTTACTTGTTTAATTTGCAATGAATTATTTTTTTCTACGTACAATTTTTTGTAATAAATAAACCATAAAAGAAATAAATAATTTATTTTTTTAAAACCTCAAATATAAATCATATATCTGAAATGAAACTAAAAAGCTTTCAAGAAAAGGAATTGATCAATTTAATTTTTCAAAGGTTTCATTTATATACATAAAATTATAAAATGAAATAATTTAATGCTATCAATTCTTATTATTTTAACTATTATATACATTAGTAAGTTTATCGTTTGTCAGGAAATTAGTTAAATAATAACATTTTTAATTTTACTTTTCCCTATAGTGTTTTATTTAATAATACTTTTTTAAATATTTTTACACATTGTGATACAAAATAATATAAATATTTTATTACAAGTAAATTATTTTAGTATTGTAGCTTTGCATAAGATACACATTTTATTGAACAGAAGTAACAATCAAATGGTAGAAGAGTAGTTTCTGTTGACTTTATAGTATTTGCTATTATACTTAAAGGAAATCTTACAAATTCTCTTATATAACAATGAAAACATGCATTGCCACAGATGCAATACTTTGCTTCATCTAAATATTTTACTAACGTAAATGGAATTATGCTTGCATCATATGAGCACCTATGTAAAAAAACATGTTTTTCAGAATATTAATATGTTTACACATAAAATAGACATATGTACATATGTTCATTTTTGTTATTAGTTATTAAGTCAAAACTAAAATACTGTTTAAATTATATATTATACAAACCTTATTTTCAGAAATGATCTGGCTGCACATTCAGTTAAATTCGGAACATCTATTTTACACATAGAATGTGAATCTACAAAAGAAAACTCATTATTTGATACATCTAGTGAAATGAGATGTAAATTCTTCATACTTCCAGGTAAATAATGCAAATTATTTTTTGATAAATCTAAATATTTCAAATTAAATAACTTTCCAAGACTTTGCGGTAAGTAAGATAACACATTTTGACTAACTGTCAAACTAACAAGACTGTCAAGCTTTCCAATTTGTTCTGGTAATCTTCGTAACTGAATTAAAAACAGAAAAACATATCTAATAATAAAATAAAGGTAAAAGTTGTAATAAATATTTTTTATGAAATATTAAATGGACACATACCAAGTTATTACTTATGTCCAATAGTTTTAGGTTTGATCTTATAGCAACTTGATCTAACCATGTCCATTTTAAAATTTTATCAAGTCGATTTTGTGATAAAATAAGTTCTTGTAGATGCTGTAATGTGCCTAATTCCTTTGGTAAAGATGAAATCTGATTGTTAGACAAATTCAAAACTTTTAAGCTCTGAAGTTTTAAAATTTGTCTGTCAAATGATTTTCTATTTAATCCTACTAAATATAATTCTTCAGTTGTCCTTGGAAAACCTTCTAAAGTTGGATACTCAGAAGATTTATTAACCACCACTTTAATCTTTGGTAAAGAAGACATACATTTTGGGTTTAAATTTGAAACAGCAAGAACTGATGGATTAATGTTTTTAGTTAGTATGAGTTTTAAGATATGAATAAAACTTTTAAGTTGAATTTTATCAGATTGAATAATTAAATCATGAGGTGGTTCTATAAAGCGAATTGTAGCTTTTCCTTCATCAATAAATGTTGTATATAGTTTATCTATATTATTATTAACCTGAACATATAAAATTTTTCAACTTTATTTCAAAAGGCTATGTATTTTAAATAACATTTTATTAGATACATTATTTTAATTTGCAGATTATATATGTGTATAAACATATTTACCTTATATTTAGTACCCTGTTTATTTTGTAATGTTTGCCAAAGAATATATATCTCTGTATTTTTTACTGTTTGTCTTCCAATTACTAAAATAGAACGTTGTGATCTCCTTCTTATTACATTTGTTGCAAATAATCTGTTATTCACTTCTACATTGCAATGAAGTTTCATTTTAACAAGTGCCCTATAAACAAGATAAAGTTGTCTTATTATTTTCATTATTTTTTTATTGCTTCTATGTAATTTTACTTCTATGTAATTTTAATATTACTTAATACGTACTTTTATTACATTTTTGTATATATATTTCTTAACTGATGACAATAAAACATAAACAAATTGTTTTTTTCGCGCGCAAAGCAAAAAACAAATACATGAAAATACTATTATCAAGATGTATATGTATGTAATTAATTTCTTACCAATCTAACCTATCAATTTTAATATATCAACTACGAATAAAGTTTAATATTTTTAACAATATTGAAACTATTCAGTATTACATTCACTTTTAATTTAAATAAATCGGGAAAATATTTATAAGTCAAAATAAGATATCTCACTACCGACTCACTAACTGCAAAAGAGATTCTGACAAAAACATTAAACGGCGGGAAAATAAACAGAAAATCGTTAACTATTCTGAAAAAAATCATCAGTATAAGACTTAATATTTACAAAACTACATTCAGAATCTAAATTACATTGGACAGATAAACTATAAAAGTATATTATTTTAAATAAATCTTAATTGTTCTAACAGTAAATATTATATTCATAGATTTATTAATGTAATGTATAAAAGTTCACGTAAGTTACTAATGTTTTATTAAGATTATTGTAAAGATTTATTAATGTAATGTATAAAAGTTTCAAATAGTAAGTTACTAATGTTTATTAATTATATTTATGTACATATTTATATATTTCTTTTTTTACAAAATATTTATAAATTTAAATGTGATTTATTACAATTAAAAATAATTACAAATTATATATTTTAAATTATATATTTTATATATTTTAAAATATAATTATCTAATACTTTGTAAATAATAATACAAGTTTTATGTATCAATTTGATAGCTTTAAATTATTTATTCTAAAAGTTTTACTAATTCTTTCTGAATTATTCACTACAAGGAACACGTAGAAGTAAAAGAAACATACACAATTTATAGAGTTATAATTTACAAAAAAAGGCTAGTTTATGAATAATCTATAATTGTTAATTTATTTTTTAGATTTATTTTATTATCTTATACTTCAAATTTCCATAAATACTTATACTGTAATAATAACATAACAAGTGATTAATATTATTCTGTTTAATAATACTTATTATTATAATATTACCACACAAGAAATTAAATAATAAAAAATATTTGTAGTCTACCAAGTTTTTTTATATTATTTCATAATAAACATTGTTGCATTCAAATCTAATCATCAATCAACTACAACTTAAAATAATATATTTAACATCAAATATAATATTCATAAATATATATAAATAATAATTAAACCATTTCTTAAATTAAACCTATATGTATATTTACCTATTCAGTTTTATTTTATTTTTTATTTTGAACAGAAGTTTAGTATTTTAAATATGTGATGTATTTAATTTTATAAAAGCAAAAGATTTATAGATTTATCTATCTGATAAGAATAATGTTTTAATACAAGTATATTGTGTATCGTGATAAAAGTTAAAAATTATATATGTTGAAGAAAATGATAATTTCTTGCAAAAAAATCTATTTTCTTTTTCTTTAAATCTAATTATTCTTGTTAATTCATTAAAACATTCAGGAAAGCTCAATAACTAAGGTTAACTAATTTATTGTTTAAATATTCATACTAAATTAATTTTGATTCCAAGATTTTTTAATATATATCAGACGTAGAAAAAGTTTTGTGTTTTTGAAAAAGAGTAACCATTGAAATTGAAATTATCTGTTATTGTAGAATTACAACCTTACTTTCATTTTTTGACATTTAATCCATATGGTAGATGTTATTATACACGTGAAAATAAATTGTATACGTTTTAATAAACAAAAGACTAATAAATAATAACTAATAAATAATGGAATCTTTTCAATTAAAAAATATTCTTAAGATCAAATATATGAAAAAATACAGTGATAATATCCAATATGGAACGGCAGGATTTCGAACAAAGTAATTATTTTATTTTTACAATTTAATAAACTATACATATATATAGTATATTTATTTTATTATAACTCAGTTAAATATCAGTTAAATTCTCTCTTAAATGTATTTAATTTTTTATTGTTTAAAAATATTATTATTTCAGTAAAATTAAAGTATAAGCTAAGAAATTAACTTAAAATATTTAAATTCAGGAACATAATTATATGTAAATGTCTTTAATTTTATAAATATTTTATGAATCGTGTTATGTTAATCGTATAATTTACATGCAGTTTATACAATTTTTATGTCACTTTTAATTTTCTATTAGGGCAAATGCTCTTGAACATGTTTTATATAGAATGGGATTGCTAGCAGTTTTGAGATCTAAAGTTAAAAATGGTAAGTTCATACATAAAATTCATTATATTGTATATTTTGGAAAATATATTTTTGCTCTATATTCTATTCTTAATGTTGAATTAAAGAGATCTTATTTTTTCATAGCTGCAATTGGTTTAATGATTACGGCAAGTCATAATATTGGATCTGATAATGGTGTGAAACTTGTAGATCCAGCTGGTGAAATGTTAGAAGCATCTTGGGAACAAATAGCTACCAATTTGGTTAATGTAGAAGATGCAAATTTAATTTCTACAATAGAGCATATTATAAAAGAAGAAAATATTAATATGTCTGCAGATGCAATTGTAATAACTGGTAGAGACACAAGAGAAAGTAGTCCTACATTATTAAATGCTGCTGTTATGGGAATTGAAACTTTGTATGGAATTGTACAAGATTTTGGTATAGTTACAACTCCTCAGTTACATTATCTTGTTGTATGTGCAAACACAAAAAGCAATTATGGTGATCCTACATTACATGGTTATTATGTAAAATTATCAGAAGCATTTAAATATGTAAGACAAGAGCAGATTAACAATGGACAGTATGTGGCAGAATTGTTACTAGATGCTGCCAATGGTGTTGGAGCTATTGCTGCAAAAGAATTTCAAAAGTATTTAGGAACAACACTTGCAATTAATATATACAATGATGGCAATGGCGAATTAAACTACATGGTATATTTTTTAATTACAATGTTTTTATTTAATTAAAATCTGATATTGTAATAGCTTTAATTTTTGTAGTGTGGAGCAGATTATGTCAAAGTGCAACACGTACCACCTGTAAACTTTTCCCTCAAACCAAATTTTAGATGTGTATCTATAGATGGTGATGCAGATAGAATTGTTTATTTCTATATGGACGAAGACAATAAATTTCATCTTTTGGATGGTGATAGAATAGCAACACTCATTGCTGAATATCTTAAAGAACTTTTAAAAGAAAGTCATTTATCGTTTCAACTTGGTTTAGTACAAACAGCGTATGCTAATGGTAGTTCTACTGATTATATCTTGAACGTATTAGTACGTATATTTTTTTTTACTGTTTATTAATGCTTTGAAATATTTTAGTATTTTTCACAAGACATAAATTATACATTGAATTTACGTTTATGTATATTATTTTTATTATTATCATTTTAGCAAATTCCAGTTGTTTGTGTATCGACTGGTATTAAACATTTACATAGTAAAGCGCTAGAATTTGATATAGGTGTATATTTTGAAGCAAATGGTCATGGCACTGTACTTTTCAAAGAAACTGTTATTAAAACAATTAAGGAAGTTGTCATAAATCCAGAGTAAATCTTATTTAATTACACTATGTGCATTTTTCACAATGTATAGATAGATATATATGTAAATATATATTACAGACGATCTACAAACGAGAAAGAAGCTGCCTCCAAATTATTAAATATAATAAATGTGATTAATCAGACAGTTGGAGATGCTTTAAGTGACATGTTACTAGTGGAAACAATTTTACATGCAAAAGGTTGGGATATTATGGAATGGGAAAAAATGTACGAAGATTTACCAAATAAACAACTAAAAGTGAAAGTTAATGATAAAAGTATTATTACAACAGCTAATGCAGGAAGACAATGTATAACACCTAAAGGATTACAAGATGAAATTGATAAAGTAGTATCACAGTATAAAAGAGGACGATCTTTTGTAAGGTAACTCGTAATTTTTACTATAGTTAATAATTCTTAAAAGTTTCTGCTTAAACTTGATTTAAGCACATTATGCTTGCTAAACTTATTTAAGTAAATAGTACATAAATAAAATTGTTTATGAAAATGTGAAATATTCAAATAATAAAATATTTTTATTTCTAGACCGTCAGGAACTGAAGATATTGTACGAATATATGCAGAATGCGAAAATTTGTGCGATCTTAATAAATTAATTATAGATGTAGCATTGTTAGTCTACGATTATGCAGGTGGAATTGGGCCTAAACCGCAACTTTCTTAATAAATAATTCTTTATTTTTTACTATATATATGTATTTTAAGTTTTATTAACGCACAAGTTTTAATAATTATAATTTATATAAATTATATGTTAATTATCATATTTTACATCAATCCCTCAACGATGACTTTCACATCATCATCGCCGATATCGATACGTCGTCGTAACCGTCCGACAGAATAGTAGGATGCAACAACAATCGTTCGTCTGTGAAAAGTTACATGAAAACCGATGCCGTCCATGTAAGAAAAATATTAGGAAACGTCATTGAAAGGTTAATTATAAATTATATACATTTATATATGTACATTTACATATGTTACATTATTATACAGTATCATATGCATTTATGCATATACACAGTATTGTGTACACAGTATTGAAAATTTTATACAAATTTTAATTAATTCATATATTTTAATATGTTCAAATCTATATTTTTACTATAAATTCCACAAAGAATGCGTTTTTCACTTCGTCATTGCAAAACTAACTATTAATCTCTTAATCGTTTGTTTAATCTAAATCATATGCAAATTTAAACGAATCATATGCAAATATTACCATATTTGAATAGACAATATATTCTGAACAAATAAAATTTCCTAAATTATGTTTCAACAAAATTATGATTCATGAAAATATATATATATATATATTCTAGATAATCAGCTATAGTATTATGGTACTTACTCGTTCATTTATCGTTGCAATGCTATAAAATTGAAGCTGGTACGCTGCTATTTTGTATTACATTATACAAGGTGTTTCAATTAAAAGAGGCTATCTAAATATCTTTTTCATTTTTTATGAACATTTTTCTTGTCGTAAATAATGAAGGAGATATTTAAGCCTCTTATAGCTGAGACAGT
>CAJDYZ010012268.1:0-19711 GCA_903986555.1 Heterotrigona itama
TGCAAAATAACTTCTGATTTCTAATAAAATACTCAAGCATATATTTTTATTTGAAATAAATTTTGAAAAGGGGTCATTTCACCTCTTATGAATAAACGTTGATTTTTAGAAAGAAATTTTTAATTTATTATAGGAAATAATTTGCAAAATAACTTCTGATTTCTAATAAAATACTCAAGCATATATTTTTATTTGAAATAAATTTTGAAAAAAATGTCATTTGACCCCGCTTGGTACGTTTAGTGTTAATAATTGAAAATGATAAGAGAAGACAATTCCTAAAAGTATGAATCAACACCAATGTGCTTTAAGTACTTTACTCATATGCCGGTAAATCCACTGTAGTCATTCATAAACTTCGAACTTGACCCCGCATGACCGCCATTAGTGATAACGGGCAGTAGTACATCGCTTTGATTAGGCGAGCGTGCGTAACACGAGTGAACATGTTCTGGTCGGTGATTAAGTGGTGACTTGATAATACGCGTTGCTTTCAATTGGATGCACGCGATCGTATTTAAAGACGCACTGCTCGTGTTTACATAATTATAACCATTTGATATGCGCCACAAATCTAAAACTTTAGGTATAACTTTTCCTTTCCTACTTTTGTTTTATCAATTGTTTATTTCATTTCTTTCTTCTTCCTATTTTTCCTATTTTTTTTCTTTTGGAGATCTGTTCGTTTAACACGATTAACTATGACAAAACCGGACAGTGAAATTACTAAACAACTGGTACAATTGTTTAGAAAATTATTCGCTTGACTCGATTATTAATTTACTTTAATATTGAAAATCGTCAATTCACTGAGCATCCGGTGGAATGAAATTTAATAAAAAGAAGATTGTATCATCACTTTTAGACGAATCGTTGAATAAACCTTTTTTAAAAAACCCAGTGAACATGATGTCTCTACCGATAAGCTCAAGGATATACGTATGATTGATCATAAAGAGTGTATTAGATAAACGAGGTGAAACCTGCTCAGAGGATCATCAGTGAGATAGAACATGAATACCTAAATTAAATAGCTACGGCGTTTACATCTAATCTCTAAATCCTTTGATTTTCCATCTGCTTTTTCTCCAACCAAATTAAGAGCAAGGAATATAAAAAAAAAACTAAAAAAAATTTTTAACATTCATGAGGTAAAAAAAACGGTATAACACTATGGAGCAAGCAAAGTATCATTCATCCAGTTTCGATTCTCCAATTACTTAAATCAAAGGCTTCCCTTGAAAGTATCATTTTCTGATAGCTTTGCATAAATATTTGCCAGTTTCGAGGAACGATTTTGATTTATAATATTACCGTAAGAGTTTCTCTCCTAATCTGATTGTAATCATATACGAATACATGATATTATCTTTTTCTTCGGCAAACAATTTTAATGAGAGACATAACATTAACAAGTGGCAATCTTTTGAGATAAGAGAGCAAAAAAAGGGCAAGACACTGAAGATTAATAAGTGAAGACGATGATAAATATTACCAACTGCTGAGATAGTATCGCATCGATCATTCGGAATCAATCGTGTTCATTTATCTATTTTTATAGGCATTTAACAATTTCAGCGTTTACGTGTAAAATTCGAAACAAACGCGTGGGTCACCAATAATTCATTTTTCTCTCTCGATAAAACTCTACCTACATGTCTCATGCAAGAACGAAATGTTACCGAAATTAAACTTCGTTTAAAGATTTGTTAAATATTGCAAGAGTTTTCTTTTTTTTTTTTTTGAATATCACTGAATAGATTAGTTTATCTGTAATTAGACTCACTAAACAGATCACTTTACCTGTCTCATTGGTATTCTTAGAATTGTTTCTTGATTATTTTCAAATATTTTTGTCTTTACATTTAAGTTTCTTGATCACAAATTATGTGCAATTGATAATTTCATAATTTCAGTTTTTATCGATCGTCTGTTTTGTTACTTGGTTATTTCTAAAGTTAATGTTAATTTAGTTTTGTAATTTTCTTAGACAAAACTTCTGCAATTTTTCTTCCCAAGATGTACTCAATTTTTCATCTAAAATTTCAACTCTTGTATCATCGCTTGTACTCACACTTTCCTCCAATTTTCTCTCTGAAGCTTCTATTTTCTCACTAGAACCCCTTCCAATTTTCTTGTTCCACAGACCAATTCGAACTTTCTGTAAACTTTCTTCTTTTAAACTTCCGAAATTCTGCTCAGAAGTTTCTCAGAAGTTCTCGATATTTCTCCTTCCTCTCGTAGTTATTCTCAACTTTCTGCTTCAAAATTAATGTTTCCCAGCGTCTTTATTCATATTTATCAAGTTCACTGCTTCGTTTCTGCAATTTTTTTCTACTCTCTCTCTTTACATTTCGCAGTTCTACTTTTTCCTTGCTCTTTTTCCAAATCAATATCCTACTTTTTTATTCTTTCGTCCCTTTTCTAAAATCATAATTTTATTCCTTGATTCATTTCCTAGTTTCTCTTCCATAATGCTATATAATTTTCTATCTCTTCTTTCTTCGTTTTCTATTCAAATCGCTGTTCTCTTTCATCCCATTCATGGCAAATCATCATGTCTCATTCTCTTCCCTGTACTTCTCTTCTTACAAATCAAATATTCTTCTTTTAAATCACTGTTCACACTTCTTCTAAATTACAATTCCACCATAACTTTTTATAATTAATTATAATTTATTCTTTTCTATCTTCCACATTCTTCCTTTTTTTTTTATCTGTGTACATTACGTCTGCTATCCATCTCCCTTCATTTATCTTCTCGCCGGATTACAAAAAAAAAAAAAAAAAAAAAAAAAAGAAAAATCTCTGTTTATTTGATCTACTATTGTGTGAATTCGGGTCTAAAATCGAAACGAGGCGAGACTCGAACGTGGCCGTGTGTTCTCGAAATACTCAAAAACGAACAGTAACTTGCCGCCGCGGCCAGGTGGAGCGGAACTAAGCGGCGTGTGCTTCTGATGAATCGGCGGCCGAACGATAGCGCCAGCAGAGAAGCAGAAGCGTCGCGACGCCACACATGCCGTGGTTCGTTGATTTTTTTTTTTTTTTTTTTCTCCTCCAATTTATTTATAAACGCATTAATATTCTCGCTGTTTCGTGCAGCTCAATGACATTTCCGTGTAAATACATAGCGAAAACCTTGTTAGATTATTCCCCTCTTTCGTCTTTCACATCCTATTTGATATTGGCTAAAAAACGTTGCACACCGACTAGTGTGTCCTGGAGTATTGTTTAAAACGTCTCTAGTGCAGTAAATTCTTTGTTTGCTAGTTTTTAAATTTCTTTTATCAAAATGATGCGTTCCTTGATTTTTGTCTTATGTTAGGCAAAGGCACTTTTTGATTTTCTTCAATGTTGTACAATATTGAAACATTTATTGAAATATTTAATATGGATTTGAGACTACATCATTTATGATGTAGTCTCCTCTGACTTGCTAGTTATTTAATCTATCTGGTTTCGCTATTCTTACAAAAGGATCCCTTTGATTATTTTTAGAGATGAGGTTCAATGTTTGTCTAAAGGATTATTTGGAATATTTAATGGGAATTTGAATTCCTTTTCTTTGAGTCTATTTTGTGCAAGGAATACTCATTACAATATTTATTTTGTATTGCACATTTTATATTATATAACATTTGTCTTCAGCATGGGATATTTTTGGCAAAATATTCCTTTTCCATTTGCTCCAGCTCTATTTCTAAAATAGAATTAGTTTAGAGTAGCTCATGTGTGAAGCTGAAATTTTCTTCTTACGTTCAGTTTAATCTTTCTGCCTGAAGAAGAAATTCGACGGAAAATCTGAATTTTTATCCTCTTGGCAAATTTCCTGAAGTATTTTGAGCTACAATGTTTGAATTTTATTGTAATGTTACCTTTAGTCTTTTTTTAAACAAAAGACTCTTGTTCCTGCTTGTATTTAGTATTAATTTTTTTTCTTAAGAATGTAATTATTTATTTTTGTAATAAAAAGTTGGGATTATCTTCCTTACAACAAGGAAACAGAAATTTTTTCCAATATCTTCGGTATAAAATTCAAATTCTCTTCTCAGATTGATTTTACTAGGTATATATAAAACTTCCAATTTCCCTCTATCAAGTTCGTTCAATTTTCCGTCCCACGTCTCGTCTATATACGTACACTTTTGTTACATTCCTTAATTAGCTTTTACTGTTATAAAGGAACTCAATCGATATCTTATTAGGGCGAATTTTTGCTTATTTCCACCATTACGAGCCTTCCATCACCATTATAAGACTATTCACTATGTGCCGAATTCACATATCTCACATTATATTAATCAAAATTAATTATTGTCATTTTTTTTTTCCTACAAACTACAAGCTTTATTGCACCAAAGAAATTCCCGACTGTTTGCAATTACAAAAGCAATACTCTAGTACACATAGCTCGAAATATAGTTACTGCATATAACTCCAATTCTATTTCAGTCTCCACAAATACAAACACCAACCTGACAATTTTCCCTATTACATTTCTCTTTTTCAAACAATAATTTCCAAGAGTTTATCCCATCTTCTGCACCAGAAACCCAATCAATTCAAATACAAAGATATACAATACAGGAACAGTTTTTCAAATTCAGAATTTGTTTAAATTTACCTGAATTTTGCCAAAAATGAACGTCACTGCAATCTTTTTCAATAACTTGAACACTTGGTTACTTTTCGACAATTATGTACAATCATCTTCATTCATTTCCCTCTATTTATCTTTCTTAATCACCTTGCCTTTCAATTCTTTTTATTGGTATTACGTAATTGGATTTCTATTATTCTCTGCAAGCTATTTTGCTTTTCTTCTTACTCTTTAACAACTCCACACAATTATTCTGCTTCACTGGTTTTCTTCATATACATCCTCTTTTATCTATTCTCAATCACTTTCATTTATGTCAGTCAGACTTTGTTACTCTTTTAGAATCTGGAAATTTTGTTCATCTGTCTACTTGGCAACGCAATTCCTTCTCGTCGATTTTCTCCAATCACTCTCTTCTCTTTGCTTTCTTTAATCACTTTAACTCACAAACTTCATTAATATCAGTCAGATTCTTGTTACTCTTTATCAGTCCATTTTCTCCTCTTCAGTTATTTTACACTTTTGATGACTTTTATACAATTTTCTTCGTCGGTTTTCTTCAACCCTCTGACCGCAATTCTGTTATATATATACTTTAAAATTCTTCAAGAGTTAAGCAGCTTTTATTATATTGTCCAAATTACTTTTACCTTTCCCTGCCGTTTCTTTCAGTCCTTCGCAATCGTTTCTTCTGTCTTTCTTCACAGTCGATCAAGATGTGCGTTTTCTTCGACGACCAAGCCGCTCTCTGCTTCTTTTCCTACTGCTGCTCCTTCCTGCCGTTTCGAGAGCCAAAACCAGAGAAAGATAGAGAGAGGGGGGAAAGACAGAAAAAGAGAGAGAGAAAGAGAGAGAGAGAGAGAGAGCTTAAAGTGCTATGGTACAAACGAGCTTTCAGAACGCGGAAAGCAACGCTTGAAATTTCGCCCGTTTGCGTTCCGCTGTTCCCGTTTCGAGCATCCTTCAGTCAGAGCAGTAATTCGGTCGAGCGATTCTAGTCGGTCGTCTCTCCTCCCCTTCTCGTTTTGTGTTGCGATGATAACGAGACACGTTACACACGTTTAGAAGAGTCGGTTAGAGTACTCCAAGAAGATGCTGGGAAAAGGGATGTCGTCAAGTGATTTCGAGGATTGGTTGTTATAGAATACAGTACAGTGAATATTTCTTTCTTTATCTCTTCTTTTTTTTCTTCTTCTTCTTCTTCAGAAGGAAACAAGTGAAGTTAGCGTTCTTCTTCTTTTTTTCTTCTGTTTCTTTTTTCTTCTGTATTACTTTGTCTCATGGGTGATCTTCATTCGTTGTGGTGTAAGATAGTGTGACTTTTCTTTCCTTATTTTTTACTTTCCTCGTCTCTAGAGATTTTATGTAAATTAGTTTAGGACTATTGATTGAAACTTCAGAAGATGAATATTAATAATTGGAAGAGTTTTATTATTTCATTATTATATTTATTCACATTTCGTTTCCTTTTTAGCCATATACCTACGAACGAGAAGAACAAAACTCTTTATTTAAAGGGAAATCTTACGTGGAATATATGGAGTAAAAGTTTCATCAACAAAGACAAAAATACGCGCGCAGTTTGATTCATTCAATTGTTTATTTTTGGCCGCAAAAAAACACATCTTGAACGGGGATTTACCAACGATTTAAATCACCTTTCCCAACCTCGATCCCCATTTCCTGAACAACAAATCGACGTTTTAGCAAAGCTTTATGACGAGCCTTGAACTTAAACGAATGGTCAAACATCTTTAAACTTCGCTACACTGAAGTTTATGTGAAAAAATTCTATTTCCTACGACCATTGAAATTAAAAAGATTTCTTATACTTTTGAATATAATAATTAACGAATAATAAATCTTTGAATTCATCAATACAATAGGCTTTAAATTACAATAAAAAAATAATAAAACACTTTCTTTCTTTCTAGCATAGTACATGCTTTTAACTTTGGTATATTTTTATGTAAGTAAAAAAATCTCTTTTAATTATTTATTCTTTCGTGTGTACAATAACAAATATGTACATAGCCTTGTATAATTTATGAATTCTTATACATAGACGCCTATATACACATCTCTGAAAACAATGGAGCAAACAATATTGAAGAGTTCATCGAAGAAATCTCACGGGAGGGAAATTCAAGGAAGCTATTCGAATTTGTTTGATAAGCAACAGTTTTCGGCGACATTCGAAAAAGTGGAAGGAGCTCTTTCCCTCATG
The DNA here is from genome assembly GCA_903986555.1 of Heterotrigona itama. Lineage (NCBI taxonomy): Eukaryota > Metazoa > Arthropoda > Insecta > Hymenoptera > Apidae > Heterotrigona > Heterotrigona itama. The sequence goes on from CAJDYZ010012268.1 coordinate 6,831, forward strand.
AGTTTAATGGCGTGGAACTTTAAACATTAGTCCGTGATACACAGATATTTCTGTTAGTTTCCAGCTGCACAACCTGCTCTATTTCTAGCCCAGCCATTTCTGAAACGTACAAGATATTTGAAAATCTAGTTCCTACTGTAGAAAAAAAAAAAAAAAACTATACGTGTGCAAGGAATGAAGAATAGAAAAGACATTGAAAATCTGAATTTAAATCACCCGCACATTTAAGATTTGCTACAAATTTACTCAAGTTCAAATTATTCTAAAAAAAAAAAAAAAAAAGAAAAAGGTACAATAAATTTTCGCATGAAATATTTATTACAATTCCTACCAATGGGTTTAAATGAAACGAGCAAACAGATGCATCGATTTAATAAAAAAATGTACGAAAAAATTTACTGATGAAATTCCCTCCGGGAATAATAATTTCTCGTCGGGTTGATTTAAAATACGCGCCACTGGTTTTCAAAATATTTTCAAACGATAATTTACGCCCCAGCGCCGGGGATCAACGTATGTATAGTGCGAGAAATTCGTTGCCATGGGAGAAATATTTTTAAAATAGCTTATTGTCGATAGGCTCTTGTAAACCAACACTATAATAAGTTAAAGTTAACAGCTTGACAACGTGCGTATGACGCACAACGTACGCTCGTTGTACCAATTTGTTGGTAGAAGTTCAATTTGTTACTAGTTAGTAGTACCTTGTATAAGATACAGGCTTAAAAGTCGAAAAATCAATATTTTTATTCATTGTACAAACAATCATGAAAATTAATAATTGTAGTCAAATAGAAATATATCCACAAAAATAATGAGAGAAAATTATTTCTGACTTCAAACGAATTCTTATTTATGTAATTTTCTATACAGAAAACGATAATGAGCGCGTTGAAGTTCATTGACCGAGAGAGACAGAGAGAGAGAGAGAGAAAGTTTAACTTTCGTAAGTAACTCGATCTTGATCTTCGAGTAATTTCCAACAATCTTTTATTACTTGTCGAACACATTTCGGCAACACTCTTTCGAAGATCATGCGAGAAAAACTCGGATACCATCGTTATTTCCTTTGCCTGCGGATCTTTCGCGAACAAGAACAAAGAAAGACGACGCGACAGTATTGATTTAGTCTGTTGATCCTGAGATATCGTTCTTAAACATGGGAACAAAAGTCCAGAGTTTGAACCATTCAAGGACACTCCCCTCCACTCGATATTTAAGGTATGTACTACTTCCATCACAACGTTTCTCGACGTTCGTTTTTATTATCCTAATGGTAACAACGCATCATCAACATGAAAAACAAATTCCGCTAATGCAAACTTGAAAAGATTCCAAATACAACTATTAAATTCTATGCGAAAAATATATACAAAAAGTAGCAGATTACGACCCTATCACATGTAATTTCCTAACCTAATGATATCCTGGTAATATTCTACCAGCGGTCCACTCTAAGCGTAACGTAAAAATTATACGAGGCAGAACTGACGTTTATTATAATACACCGGTAATAGCTATCACAGCCGTAATAAAGAAACCAGTGTGGATAAAGCATTACACTAGGGATTTTATCGTTACACGATCTCCCGAGGCCCGGTGCCCATGATCTCGACCGAGAGAAGCAGAAGGTGCATTCTGCTCTCCCTTGGCAGTGTTGCAACATTATCCCCACTACTTTGCCGTGTTCAATCGAGCGACAACGATGGTTCAGAAAAACTTCAAATCCAAGTTCTCTACCAATCTACCAGTTATGTATTAAAAAAAGATTTTCAAAAATGACTTCTTAAGTATACACTTGTATGCAACTTTACGTTCATTCCTAACATTTTAATTACATTCCACATTGCGAATTACAATCCGCCAAACTTTTTGCAAGCTACAAAAATCTCTTTCGACGAACGGCCATTCTCATCGAAGAATAACTATCCAAGGAATATAAACGATTACGGCGATTGGTCGAAGAAGAGATTTCAGTTGATTCTAATTGCGATGAGAAGAGGAGCAGAAGACTTTTAGCATGCTGGAGAAGAACCAGGAAGAAAGAAAGGGAAAGTGTATGTAAGCGTGGAAAAGCTCGAGAGGAGATGGATCGGTTATTTATAAAATTACAATAACGTGACTTGATAGAGTGCCAGACGACACACACTCGCATCGTAAGAATAATTGTAGGTATACGCACGTGCGTCATGTAACATTATGGTTCGACGATATTACGCAGCTCTGCGGAACGAGAAATTCTACGTGAAAACTTTTAGGAAGGATTTCTCTAATTTTGCGATCGATGAAACTTTTTTTAAAAGATCGTCCTCGATTACTTTAAGACCATTTATATCACTCAATTTTGAAACAAGATGCACGATTGTTACTAAATCTTTATATCAGTAATTTCTCACCAATTTGTTTGCCTAATTAAATTAATCAGATAATACATATTTTTAACTCAGTCAGTACTTGAAGTTTGATAACATTACAGATATTTAAAACAGTTTCTCATAATCTACACAAAGGATATAAATTATTGATATACGTCACTTACCTTTTTACTAGATTTGAAGACATTACACTTAAATGTGTTACTGCTTCCATCGCGAGCGATGTAACTAAAGATTTTCAAATCGTGGCTATCATGGGAGACGTAGAATATCCTGTAACAATTAAACAAAATTCTATTTATACCAAACAATTGAAAAAAGAATAGAATTAAAAATTGTGAGCAAATACATCAAAATGAAATGTGTAAGAAAATGATTCTAACAAGAAACTACATAGTACAAGCAACCGGTTAATATAATCTTTTAATTATGAGATGTCTGTACTTAATTAAATTAAGAACTGATTGAAAGTTGTGGTAATTGAATGAGCTACAGTTAAACTTGTTCTTGTGCTCAAAGTACGCAGGATGTTCCCATGGGAGAACGATTCAGCTTACCTATATATGGGATGGTGCATTAGGTATATCTTATTCTCGTCCATCCACTGTTGCTGTTTCTTCTGTGAAAGCAAAGGACAAATAACGACTCATTAATGACTCATGAAACGTAGGTTATTCTTGAACAGGGGAATTGGAGCTTAGTGTAGCACAATGTAATGTGACACTTCATTGAGAAAGAAAGATTAGGAATGTTAACAAAGTATTCGTGGTAGAAGACAGTAGAATAAATTTCTTCTTTAAATTTAAATCATAATAATACGTAAAAACATTTCTCTCTTAGGTAATCTTGAAACAAAGTTATTCCCGTTGAATGATAATACATATACAAATAAATATAATCAAGAAATACATATTATATACGCATATTGTGTGACATTACACATTAGTGCAACGAGTCAAAAAACATAGTGCAATAAATCAAAACCTGCTGTTTCAAATAATTGTTAGGTTAACATTAAAATATCACTAATAGCAATTTTACTGATCTACTAAAGATGGACAATGTAGCTTCGTTTATCTGTTAATAGAGTGCACGATCTGATTTCAGTGAAAAATTAACAAATTCTGAACTATTTGAAGAACTATTTCATACTCAATTTAATTCAATATCTGATACACGACATTTGTTACTTGATATTCTGAACTCAGTGTTTGGCATTTGATACGCGCTTAATTCCTACAACTTATTTACAACTCTACAACTTTGCACATTGTATTTATTGTTTAGAAATCAGTATCAATCCAACATCTATGACCTCTTTTTCTAAGAAACTAAGTACTCTAATGGTCTAAATTCTAGAGTTGGAAAGTACGCACACACATACACAGAGAACAAGAAGAAAATTTAGAAGAAATAAAGGAGTAAAGAAAAAAAACTACTAATAGCCGTAGCAATTATGGCAGATACGTAATGGCGTGCGGTCAGTTGGCAGATAACGAGTACAAGTACACAGCAATTACCTTCTTCTTTCGGAGAGTGACTTTCAGCCCGTCCACCGATACCTCCAGCGTCACTTTCTTCTTTTTGATCCCTTTGGCCTTGAACTCGTACTGGGGACAGAATAAGGTTGAAATAAACGATGCAACTACTCGCCCCGCAATGCGAGGCCATCTTCACGGTTAATTAGAGATCATGCGAACTCACGCGGATTCTTCGCATCGCCGCCACGATCTCCACTCGGCTGGTCGGTCGAGGAACCTCCATAGAGCCGATGAACTATGAACAAACGAAAGAGAACGAATTAGAGAGTGAGAGACTAATTTCTTTTTAATCGTTACTTTTCCATGACAGAGGTCGAGTCCAGAAGTGGAGAAGCATGAATTAATAATTTTGGGATAATCAGAGACTCTGGTACTCTATCTTGGGTTTATTCTATACCTCTCTACTGTAAGATGGAAAACCTAACCTAAACCTTCATAAATGAATAAGTACTATTTCTCGTTACCAAAAATAGAACTTCTGAAACAGTCATTGCAAAGATCTGAAGAGAAATTTAACCTTGATTCTAAAACATAAGAATAAATAAAATACATACGTTGTGTGTCAAGGTTTCAGTACTATAAACAATTCATATTTCTATACTTCTATCCTTCAACTACTATTCTGATCGAATATACAATACAAGCTGAATTATTAGAACATCTGATTTCCACCACTATTTTGACAACACCAAAACAGCTCGACTAACCAGTCGGGAGTTATGTACCCGTTAAAGATCAAAGACAGATGACTGGAAATAGATTTGCTAAATGCAGTGATACGTTTCGTTACCGACCGATGATTTATCAGAACATTATATATTTCGGTTGTCTAAGAGATTAATAGGAATTAACAGATTGAAAAAAAATCTCGTTGTCAGTATTGATCTGTCCTTCGTACGTAATGTTTTTTTGTACTTTTTCACACCCTGTATAGATCATGCTAGACGAGAACACGCTAGACACGAGCAAGCGGCCATATTTAAAATTTCCCCATTGAAACGATGACCTGGGCCACGTGTTCTCCGCTGCACACGTGGTCATCTCCCACGCACGCCGCGAGAAACGATCGAATTCCTCGAATTCGCGATTGATCGCGAGCGCAACACAATGGGATCGACCATTCTTCGCGGTGTTTTAAATATTTTAACAGCTACATACACCGGCGTGTAATTCTTGGGAGCAGTTTGCGACGTTCCTGTTCTGCAATTGATGAGACTATAACTCTGTATATGCACATAGTGCAGTACATATATCGGCATAGTAGTAGTAGAAACTGAGGAAAAGCACAGTTGCTGGTACTACAAAAATTTATATGCATGCGTGCGCACACGCGCGTGTAAAATTAAATTCTAAGAAGAAAAATTCGATTAAAAAGGGGAATAATTTACACAATTTATTCCACATTAAAGTGAAAAAAAAAACGCACGGTGGTGTGTAGATAATACACGATCGAAGTCCGAAGCGTGACCAAGTTTCTTGGATATTCGTATCGCCGTGAAAGAAACGCAATGCCAAGAAGATCTAGCTAAAATTATTGTGACTTTAACAGGGGAAAGTAGGACACGTCAATCGTCGAATATTAATATTTTGATTTTTCACTCCTGAATCGTTATTAGAATACTTAAAAACAATTGAAAACTGTTGACACATCAAAGTGTATTATAAGATTGAAAAATTAAATTGTAATTGAATTACGATCAAAACACGTATTCAATTATAATAAAAAAAAATGAAAGTATAAAGAAGTAGAAATTTGTAAGAGAATTATTTTACTGAATCATTCATTTTTGTCTGTTCAAGATTCAATTTAAAAGCTCATTGATCCAAAGGTGGCTTTGAAGGCTTCGTATGTACGAAACCCGAGGTAAATCGTACATGGTACATCCAGAGAACATCTAGACTTCTAGCAAAACGAAGATTAATCGCTAGGAAGGAAGTAAACGCGACGAGATAAATATCGACGAGAGTGCACAACGTTAATAAAATCTGATCTATATTGAAACTCCATATGGTGAAACTGAGAAAAAAAAAAAACATGACGAAAACGTTAATAAAATCAAAAAAAAGGAAACCGTACGCAAAACGTGTTTTTAATTCGGTTTCAGGAATGAATTTCTAACAATATTTTTTCGTGAAACGCAGCTGCAGAAACAGAGTTAAAAAAATAACAGGAAAATTGAATTGCAACAATGTAACTAGAAAACACATCAGTTAAAAAAGGATCAAACAAGAAAAAAAAGAAATTCCACTCTATGAAAGATACGTTAAAAAATTGACAAAATTCCACCGGAAACTATAGTAAAACCTCTTACGTCAGTTTCAAGTGAAAAAAACAAATGCCAGAAAGAAAACAAAATAGATAATACGCAACATTTACACGAAAAACAATAAACCATATTTTCATCAATTTGGACATACAAAAAAAAAAAAAAAATTCAATTTTCGTTAGCAAAAATTGAAACTGTAATACTAATTGTAACTCTACTAGATCAGCAATTCATATGTGTATTTCCTTATAATTGCACTTTAGAGAATTATTTTTTTCACTGCAATTGAAAACAAATAATTCACAGTTCATGCAAATAAATTGCTTCGCAACAAAATAATATTGTAAGATAATAAAATATATGATGAACTATAATAAAATACAATAAAATACAATAAAATACATAATAATAAAATACAATAAAATACATACTAATAAAATAGAATAAAATACATAATAATATGTATCATGCAACAAACGAAATGGAGCTTAAAAAGTGTATCGTGTATGAATACGTGACTGGAAAAGTCACGTGGCGTTTGCAGAAGGTTAATGGACTTGAAACATCGTTAGAACGCGGCGTGGAAAGTCGAACGTTAACGAGAGAAGAACGGCGGAGGAACGCCGTGAATAGCCGGGGTGCGGCGTTCTTTCGTGAAGTGACCGCTTTACGAGCTTACGAGCGCGAAAGTTTCAACCTTTCTGAGAAACGAACACATGCACCACTGGGGATAAACACGTGCACAATGACGTCACACAATCCTGCTCCTTTCTGCTTCGTACGCCGCGACCAAAAATACCCGCTCTACACTATTGTCGCGTAAGCCATCAAATAACCATCTATAGCTTCCTTTGCTTTTCCCTACGGCCAGTTAGCACAATCACTTACATGCAAATCGTGCGCCTCGTCGAAAAAGTGAATGAGTTTTAATGCTGTTGCTTACAAAAGATACGATGATTATAACGCTCAATTTTGTACTTTTTTTGACGCACGATTATAGATTACTTGTATTTCATATCATTTTCCTCGTAATACATTGAAATTGCAAATCGTGTGGAACAGAGTTGCTGAATTGTTTTACATCAACAACGTTAAGCAGAGTATCTATTAGTATAAAATTTGGAATGCGTATGACGTGAAAAATTGCAACATATTGGTTACAATAATTGCTTCAGAGATCCCGTTATTGTAAATCACTCTCTCAAACAAACAGATCAAACCGCTTCCGTGCACAGAATGATACACTTTTTAGTTTCTCGGAAACTAAAAAAAAAAAAACACTTGCGGTTTTATGCAGCTATTCGAATTGTAAGTACAGTAAATTACAGCGTCACTCGTCAAGTATTTCGGGAGAGCCTGGAATTGCTTCGCGGTACAATTGGAAAGCCCCGGAGAACAAAACTTCAATCACTCGCGTGGTATATATCTACAGCAGAAGAGGTCATGAATCTAGAAAAAATAAATACGTTCAAAAAGATTCAGACATCGTATCTAACAGAATCGATTAATCCATAGTTCACTCGATTTTCATTTCATATAATACGCACAGTTATTCTTCCAAATGTTCCACGAGATTTTCTCGACATTATATGCAAACGAATGTTACTGTAAAAATATAATCCGTATATATTATCATCGTTAATAATTTTAATTTAAATGGAAGATCAAAATACTTGCGATCTAGATAAATTGCAGATTTTTTTCTCGTCTTTATGCACACTAAAAAAAAAAAAAAATTTGTCATTTTCTCTTTCCGCGAAATAACTGTCCCGTGCTGGATATTACGACAGTAACGATCTAGAATTTCCCCTGGAAATTACGCTTTATCGACACTTCAAAGTTGGTTGCTACCTTTGTTGCGAGTTTCTCACAGAAGTCACTTTTTCTGTCCCCATAAAGAACGCGCATGCTTTTAAAGTGTGAGTAATAGAAGTTCGAGGTGAGATACATTCTCGATTATATCCCTTATTTAGTACAGTAATTGCACGTGTCGCGAGTCATCGAAGAATTTCAATCTTGGAGATGGTAAATTGAAAAAGGAAAATTACACGCTACGGAAATACTCGACGCAAAGCGTTTAAAGCGTGCAAAATCCGGTAGCGAGTGTTCTTTAAGATTACGTGTACAGCAGTTTCCCCGAGAATCTTAAATTAAAACATTCACTACTGGCAATGATGTGTACGATGAATTTTCAGGATTGTGTATAACGATTCGTGTCCCTCCAGTGGGAATTAAATCGAACTATGAGACACAATGTAATCTTTTCAAGATTATAATTCTCATGAAGTTTTTAACAGTTCAATATCTGAAAGAAAAAGCAGGAAGAAGATATCAATTTTAATATGTCTAAACGATTTCAAGAACTTGATATATCGTAAACGTTATGTCAAGAATTTATACCTGAAAGAAGGTGAACAGCACAGCTAACTCTGAGACTCTACTTCACCAGAAACAAATCTTCCTAGGGTCAAATGACCTGAGGCAGATAACTACAAAATGATGAGGCTCAACTGGTGGCACAACAGTATCATGGAATGTCCTATGGAGAACCTCAAAGTCGAGATCTTAAGATTTTACAATGACAGATTCACGTTTTCAAAATTAAGATTTTTTAAATTAAAATTCTATAATCTTTGGATGGCCTAATTCAAAGATTTATAGTAAACATTACTACATGTTTAAAATTTACTTCAATACATTGTATTTGCTTTTAACTAAGCTCGTATCAATCGAATGTTACACATACAATATATTTATTTCTTTAGCATCACGTTTGCTTCAGGATGCAGTCCATGATGGAACGAGTCATCGTGAACTCTCGTTTGGAGAGTAAATTGGCTACGAAAATCAGAAAGCGTTTAACGTTCGATTACCTTGGCGTGAAAAACAATTCCACGATGAAACGCCTCTTCGCTGTGCAACGGTATCCTCGTGTCGTACTCGTCATTATGCACGAGATTGTATTGCTTCTTAGAGGGCATGCTTGGCCCAGCTTCATCCGATTATTCTCGTCCAGTCTCGCTGAAACATTATACCAAATATTATCGCTTGACACGATTGTTTCTTTACAAAATGTTTATTGAAAAAAAAAAAGACAAATATGTGATTTCGCTTTTGCTTTCTTTGAATTTTAACAATCCTCTTTCTCTTCCTAGATTTGATGAATAAAATTAAGCAAAGAACGTTGTTCTCCTACATATTTATTATGAATTATGACTTAGAAACTGGCTATTTAAATTGTAAAAGAACCAACTCCGATTTAACAAATGGATCTTATTTTAGTGATTATCTCTTCTTTTTAGAAGCATTGTATAAGTTAATTTTTCTTATACATTTTATGTTATGTGTTGCACACATTTTATACATCTTCATATAAAAATTCATACGTTTACCAGAGATTTATCATAATAAGAAGGAAACATTTGCAACGTCTACAACCACCGTGTCACAAACTTTCATCCTGCTGACTAATGGACAGGAAACAACCTCTTTCTCTTCCTAGATTTGATGACTAAATTTAAGCAAAAAACGTTGTTCTACATATTTATTATGAATTATGACTTAGAAACTGGCTATTTAAATTGTAAAAGAACCAACTCCGATTTAACGAATGGATCTTATTTTAATGATTATCTCTTCTTTTTAGAAGCACTGTATAAGTTAATTTTTCTTATAAATTTTATGTTATGTGTTATACACATTTTATATATCTTCATGTAAAAATTCATACGTTTACCAGACATTTATCATAATAAGAAGGAAACATTTGCAACGTCTACAACCACCGTGTCACAAACTTCCATCCTGCTGACTAATGGACAGGAAACCAACTAAGCTTGGACAGGAAATCGATGTCGGAAGATCTGTATGTAGCCACCATCTGCTATCTCTGATATTCGATTCAAGAAAAAGAAATTCACGAGTAGTTTGGCTGACGACAGAAATGACCTAACTCGGGATAAAAAAATGTGGGTTATTCGTGTGTTTCAACTCTCGATTGGGCTATAGCAATAACGTGAAGAGCATTGAACAAAACAGAGGAATTCTTCGCGTACTCAAGCTGCTTGTGCTTCGACACACATATACAAGATAACTAATTTCATAACTTTCATAATTTTCGTCTTACAACAAAGCTTCTACAGTGTTACAACAAAGCGTCTTACAGTATAATTTAATAATAATGAGAAATGAAAATGTGCGTAGGTCAAAGTTTATCTAACTTCTTTCACCGTCCAAAGATTGAAACAAGAACAGACAGAGAATATGAAGATTCAAATAATGCAGCAGGATTACAAAGTTACAGAATAATTGAATATTGAAGTTCTCTTTGTACACCAGATTCTTAAAATCCGTGCCAGCCAATTAAGTTACCTGCCTGTGATAATCAATCCATAATAATAAGTTGCCTTGATAAATTCATCTTGACTATAGGGAATTGCTCGTCACTGTCAAGCCTTTATCGCGCTTTGTTCTTTCAAAGGTATCGAGCCTTGGCCAATTATTAAAAATAGCACGTGTAATCTCTATTTAAGGCTATTGGGAGTTCAAAGTGAAAGAAAACCCGAGAACAGGAGACGGATTGAACCTGTATCACATCCACGTGCTGCAACTGGTACCGCGTTCAAGGTCAGCTGTGAGCATAGCTGACGCACGCTTTCTGATCGAGCTATGCACCAGCCTCGAACAAAAAGGCTGGCCGAAGCCTCAAGATAGCATCGAGGCCGAGAATAAGCGCCGATTTCCTGTGCCCGCATTCGATGCACGCAGTCTCTCCCTCCGACTCGTTTTCTCTCATTCATGGCGGAGAAGTGCCAGGTGGCCGGTCCTTTATCTCGAAAATGTCTGACCCTCGAACTTCTTTGTATCTATACACGTGCATTAGATCGGTGTATATATTTAGGCTACCACTAGATCGAGAGCATGAGAATTTTTCATTCGTTTAACTTTCGACGATATCGCTGAAAAAATTGGAAAGAAAGATCTATTTCGTTTTCGCGATTATAAATTAATTTATTAAGAATAACAAATAATGAACTGGACTCTATTCCGTCTCTCCCAAATTCCACGAGATCTCAGCCTTCATTGAGCAGCTTCTTTGAAAAGTCGTCTAAGAATGGAAGAATTTTCAGCCTCTGAATATCACGCATACGTAGGGTGTGCAATCATAAAACTCCAGTAAAAGCGAAAGAATTTGAAATCTAAAGGAAAGTTGAAATAGTGTAATAGTGTATTCTAGTATAGTTATATTAATTTATACATTAACAACACAAAATCACAGTCGTTCGTGAAAGTACTTGAAGCACTTATATATATCACCGAGAATTTTTTAGCGACACAGTTGGATCTTGTTAAGTGCGAATGAAAATGTTTCATAATATATCCATGAATAAAATAGCGTCTACAAGTCGTGGTACTTGAACAACTTCCGCGAGTTATCTCGGCACATCCAAAACTGCAATAAATTCAATTCCAGTAATTTACACGCTGCGTGGTATCCTCTGCCTCGATAAACCTTTAATAAATCTAAACCACACGCTAGTGCGTTCTCAACCCTTCTCGAGCACGCAGCGTGAATCGTAACTTGAGCGAACAGAATACAGAGGATTCATGAAAATTACAGTATGTCGGAGGGTTGCGAGAAATCCTACGATCTTCTCGCGTAAGCTTGAGAAATAAAACCTCGACTGCGGCAGAGAAATCTTCCGTATCAATCTGTGCTCGCCAAGATTTTATCGTAATGGTGATTCCATTAGCCCTCTGCGACAACAGAGCTACTTTCGGCTCCAATGCCCCTGCTACGAGTTACTTTTTCCTGGCAGCAACAGAGAAAAGTGAACAAAATGTATATAGTGTGTGTATATACAGTATAAACTATATTGTAAGTATAAAGTATGTATGCGTATATTAAGAAAAGGAAAAAAAAAAAGAAAACGAAATAGAGTGAACTTATCGATCGAGTGCATGATTCACTTTCAAGATGAATCATTTCGATAGGTAAATGAATACATAGAGCTTGTCAGGTGTCGTACATCGAGATGGAAGAGTCAATGGCAAACAGGAAGTTGAAGCTCCATATAATATACTTACAGAAATCTTGCATCACCACGTTCACATTATGCATTTACAGACTGACCTCAAATTGCATTTCGAACTGCGTGAATGAATTTCCGAAACTAACGTTTTCATGCAAGGCACAAGATGATTCTTCGATCACACCCGTTATAAGAAGCCTTGGGAACGAAATGGAGGGGATTAGGACGAAGGAAGAACAGGAACTTTGTATCAGTGGAACAGACCCGTGGTTGAATTTGTTCTCCGAGCTGGAATTCACGCTGACTCGGTTCATCGGTTCATCTCTGTAAACGAATTCACCGGACCACGTACGATTGTTTAGAGTTTCGTTACACGCGAAGTAACTGCCGCTTTGTCCATCTCTTCGTATCATTCCGTGATTGCTGCACAATGTGTACACACTTCAATCTGTGAAGAGTGAAGAAGCTAATTAAAGCATTCTATTGTTGCATCGATGAAAACGCGTGGAGTAAATAAATTTATAAAGTAAGTGGTAAATGTTACCTGAATGCTAATCGCGCTAGAAATCCTTTATTTTTCCTAATTTTATTTTTTATTCTCTGAACGTGTACTTTGGCCTCTCTCTCTCTCTCTCTCTCTCTCTCTCTCTCTCTCTCTCTCTCTCT
>CAJDYZ010012298.1:21544-32969 GCA_903986555.1 Heterotrigona itama
GTATTCTGTCTTTGTGACATGAAGTTTGTAGCCGCGATCGTCGTGAAGAGGATACTTTTTCGCGTTGAAACTTTTACTAGGAACTTGCTCGTCTCATCTGTAAAAGTTCGTAGAATTTTGTTTATTATTCAAATTGTTAAAACGAAATTTGTTAATTATATGTGTTCATTTCAAATGTTTAGTTGTATGTAAGATAAAAACAATCGTCAAACGCATGTATGTGCTCATAGTTCACGATAACTTTCGTTGAATGTATACATGCGTTCGTAGCAAAGTGTAAAAAATGGAGTTACATAAAAACATGAGCTTACACAAAGTGTTACTTCGCGTACGAAGGTGTAGGATGATGCAGGAACGATGGTGCGGAGTTCACAGGAATGTAATTAACATTTGTTATACAAATGTAGAGGAACAAAGATGCGAAGTTCGCAGAAACGTAGTTAACATTTTATTCACATTTTACTCTTAACTGTTTAACAAAGTTGCTTTGGCTCACTTTGACGAGTCAATGTTTCTTTTAAAAAATAATATGTATATGTATCATACATAACTGCCTCTCTCTTGGGAAAAATATTCTCTGTAGTCTCGCGCGAGGTATCTTCGATTTGTCAAATTCGATCAGTCGATTGATCGGAACACCTTCAGGAATGGTAGTTGAGGGAAGTTTTGGGCTTCAGCTCGACGTAATAGGAGTAATCGAGTTGCAAAACAACATAACGATTATTTACAAAGGCTCTTTTAAACGGATAGGCGTTTCCTTGAAACAGGATTGGACATAGAGGTTGTTTGCCAGCTGCCTTCGCGGTTCCATTGTCTATCAGGTCCCATAAATCAATCATCTGACATTCTGCTTGTCTGAAACATAAAATTTAGAAAATATGCTTTGAAATTTAAGTTATGAATTTCATTTAAATAAAAAAAAAAAAAATTAAAAGCATGTACTTGTTAATTCATTAAGGAGCAAGGAATAATTTTCAGAGCATTGTAAATACTTCAGCTCTTTCAAGTGGGGAAATAATATTAAATAAATTCTTGAAGTTCAAAATAATAAATAATGTAAATTAATTACATTTGAACTATAAATTAATTGAAGAATTAAATTAAATGAATTAAGAATTCCTGGCTCTTAATGAATTAAATTAATTTTTATATTTCATTACAGATTCGCGAAACCAAAGCACAGTGCCTCCTCCAACACAACGTATCCAACGTGAAGATTCCTCAAGGTGAAGTACACGGATGTAACGTCTTTTCTGCTGAAAATCTCGTAAACTTTCATTGTCCGATCTCTGGAATATAAATCAGATAATAATAAAGATTGAGATTGATAACAATACAGGGAATGGCAAACTTATACACACCTCATTTCTTTGCTCTCGTAGTAAGGGTTATTGACAATGGGTCTTCCTGTGGAGAGCATTAAATTTGCCATTAAAGACATTTTGCCGGCGAACACAGCGTGTTCAGGTGTGTTCTTCTTGATCCATTCAAACAATTCCTCTTGCTCAATGTCGCTGTACTCACCTTGCCGTCACAAGGAGAGATCAATAAATAAAAAGATTATGTAGTGATAATACATAAAATTATATGGAGAATTTAATTTATTAAGTAATTATAGATATCACTAGACTGCAGATTTTTATGAATTTATATTTTATATATATTAATTATTAAATAAAATAAAATATTCAACATTCGTGACAGTAATAATCTAATCTTCGATAGTTAATCTATTGATCACACAGTAAAACATGTGTAAAACATACGACAATTAATCCATTAAGAATTATGTTTCATTTCTAATTCCTTTTTAATCAATTCACACTATTGGGTTTTACTGAATCAATTTTACGAAATTAAAAAAAACTCAAGTAATAAACTATTTTTTTCTTAAATCATAAAAATTTTGTTTGTATCTAATATACTTCTGTAATATATCTATTATTCTAATATATTTTTACTTTATTTGCATTTTTTTTTAAATAATACTTAACTACGTTTTATATACAATTTTATTACTTCTTAATGGATTAATAAATTTTTCTTTGGCTTAACAATTACCTATAATACTTCGTTCTTCGTGCAATCTCTCTAAACCATGATAGGACATCGCAGATATCAGTAAAAGAGTAATGGCAGTCTTGGTCATCTCTTTCTTCAATCCAAGCTTCTCCAAGTATCTATTTGCGCATACAATGCCAGATATTATACAGAGATGTGGATTCATAAATAGCTTTAGTCTCATGATGAAAACCGCCATGATAATGAAAGCGCCGGTTTGCAGGCCGTTATAAGCCAGATCAGGCTCTATACATCTAGGGTATCCTTTGATTCTGTAATTCCTGCACCAAAAATACATCGCCAGTATCCCGGCCAGTATAGCAGACGGCAGAAGCAACGTTTTTATGATCACTTCATAGCTCCTATATTGGAGGAAACTGAACTCAGGCGAGCATGTGTACAACATCGTATGGAAATTTTTGTAACCGGTCAGTTTTGCTTTCAGTAAATCAAATACGTGCGCATTGTCTTCGAACAACGACGTCGAGAGTGATAATAATACTTTTAAGTACACCATGCATGCAATTGTGAAAAAGATCTCGAATATCGTTTGCAATTTTGTGCCCATGCAACGAGTCAGTTTTTCTGTCAAACTTATAACATTGCTGACGAGTAGAAGGTAACAATACATAGAGTAGAGCAAACCATCTGAGATACCCATTGTTATTAAAATTGACCAACCATGAACTTTAAAGATAGATCTGTAAAGATCGTTAGGGATTATTTTCATCCATTTCAATATCAACAGGGCGATGATTTGTGTGGTGAATACGAAATGTGAGAATTGCCAGCAACATAAACTAATTATTGTTGCCATACCCATTTTCTGAAATGATTAAATTTGTTTGTTATTTTATACAAAACAATACTTTAGTTGCATCAATGTTTGGTTAACACACCTGAAGTAAATCTTTGGGCACTTTCTGAGGGTCCCTTATAGTGCTCTCTCTGATAATCACAGTCAACATGTACATCTGAGAGAGCAATACAGGGTATGCAAAGCTCTCTCTTAACGGTGGAGTCCATTGAACACGAGTGCATTCGTTATGATTGTAAAAAAAGAGAAGCACTGCTATGATTCCACTGTTCAAGCTATTACCAAGGAATACCGCATAGTAGAATAATATAGCCACCGTAAATATAGTGAAAACCCAAACGATTTCTAAGTAAAAATAAACTGGAACACCAAGACCCTCGCAACTGGTCACCGGTGGCAAACCTTCTCCTCTTTCTATCTGAAAGTGATTCTTTTCTAGTTCTCCCATAGGAAGTGAATGCATTGAATTTCTTAATGCATACAGAGTCTTTATAGACAGTATTATTATTATTATTACAATTATTTGACTCTGTAGGCTAATTTATACAAATATAAATCTCACTTGCCAACACTGCTCTATGGATATGATCCCCAGATTTTTGGCACAATGATAAAGATATCCAGCTACCAACTGTAAATTATCAACTCTGTTTTATATCTCTTTAAGATTTTGAACTCTGCTACAGCCTTCGAACTTCTATGTTTTCATTTTTAATTCACAATTCTGATAAACAACATCTCTGAAAGATCATCTCAAGAGAAAAGAGAAGAAAAGATGAACTTTAGCATAATCTTGATATATTTTATACTTTTTGGCCAAAGAAAGACACAATTACAGCAGTATTAACATTATTATAAAACACGAGTGCTAAATTTAACAAATTTAGTACCAAATCAAATGAAATTTTATAAACAAAGTTTATAAATCAAAGCGATTGCTTGACAATAAGGAGGCAGCTCTGTTGTTCAGTTGACTTCAGTTTATTTTACCAAAAATAATTCGATTACTTCGTTTAAATTTATTTTTGGTAAAGTAACATTATGCTTTGATTTTATTTCAATAAAAATATATTCAATTAAAGTGGAAAGCAATTGAATTGACACTAGATGACTGAATTATTATTACTGGTAGATTACTGGGCAAAAGGTAAAACAAGTGGAAGAACGCAGCAGAGTTAACCTAACCAAAAATGGAAACTCATCATCGAAGTACAATACCTCTGGCAGCAGATTATACTTTCTAGCTGCGTTAATGACGTTTCCGTATTCCGAAATGTTATCGTGGCTGATCTTTCTTAGTCCGTCCATGAACGTTTTCGACTCCGCGATCGTCTTGTAATACGAGTAATACATCCCCTGTACAGAAACAAGAACAAAACATACCTGGTTATCGTCGCAAATAATCGGTCAATTTCTCAGATATCGTTCGAGTCTCGTACCATTTCCGTGCGGAAGGACATTTCTCTCTCAATCTCGGACAGATGCGAGAAATGCCGGTCATTTTCGAACAGCGTCGACACATGCCACCGATGGAAAAAGCCAAATGCCAAACCTGTCACGAGATGATTTTATGATAACGCTGACCAGGAAACCACACCAATTAGCCTTCGTCGTTCGCGAGGAGGCCTGTACCTATTAAATCCACTGCTAATTTGTACATATTCACTGGTTTACGGCTTTTCTCACCGTACGACTTGCGCTTCCTCTCACTATCCGCCGCCATCTTGCACAATCGACTGAACTTGGTCACGTGACAACTCGAGCTATTAGCGCGCCATCATTCGTCAAATTTCAAAATGAACTGTCAGTCGGATGAAAATTAGCTCGATTTTAATTGATTTTTCAACGATAAAAGTTACAAAAAGACCGTGAAACTTAATTTAGATCTCTTAATGAAGTTACAAAGTAGCTTTGGTGAGTATTCATATGCGCACGGAACGTAAATGTAATGTGGAATATTTCAATAATAACTGAGGAAATTCAAGCGTGATCATTAGCTATAGTTTGTCGTTCAAGGAATCAAGAATTTCGATAGAAATATATATTGTATTTATTTATATTGTTAAATTAGCGTCGTAAGATGAGATATTGAGGATTTCAAGGGTTTTTATTTAATTTCCCAAGACGGATATGACTTTCTCTCGCGTGAGACAGTTTCTACGGCCCTGGATGCGCGCGTACAACCAAGCGTGCATTGGCACTCCCGTTATCGATCAGTCGCGTGTTAGTCCACCGTGACATGGAGGATCTCTTGCTGCAGATCGTCCGAGAATCCAGCAATGCAAGACTACAAAATTTACGGAAGTCTGCGCAGGAAGCGTACGGTGAGTCAATTTAATATATTCTTATAACGAGCTGGTGACACTTGTTTCACCAATTTAAAGCTGAGAGACACTTGTGATAATTACCCTCTGTGATATCTTATCTACCATTCGCTTATCAATTACAATTTCTCGTATTCATCAAGTACTTCTTTTCATTAATTTAAAATGAGGATTTAGAAAATTCTGAAACAAATATTTTCTATTGATTAATTTAACGTATTTTTTCTAGACTTCCTGGACAAGCAGCAGGGGCTGTTACGTGATCCACCCCACGAGCTGCGGGCAAAATGTCTACATACCTTTCAGCTAGCATTAGAAACGAAGAGGAGCAAATTCGTCGCGTTTGGTCTGTCAGGATTACACGTGAGTACTTCGGTCTCTTCTTTTCTTCTTTTCCTTCACGTTTTGTATCGTGCTAGTTTTGTATCATATAACATGTAAATGACGCATCCGCCCGCGGGAAGGAACTTAGCGATAAAATGAGATATCAGCGACCAGCTGTGACACTTTCAAACAAGGTTTCACGTGGTATTCTTTTACTTCTCTTCATTTCCATCCAAGACAGATATTTCATTGTTTTTTAAATAAATAAACGATATTTTTTTTTATTTGAAATTCATCGTAATTGGATTTTTATACACTTATGCAAGCTCGTGCAAAATTTAAATTTTAGTCACGTTTATAAAAATTATTAGTTATTAAATCATTATACATAAGCATTCATATTGACTGATAAGAAATAGAAAGTACAATTACTTTCATTTTTTTTTTAATATTTAAACTGTACATCTGAATGAATAAAGTGGAATTGATGGAAATGGAGTTTAAACATTTATAGCAAATTTACGGTTATAATAATATAATTACTTATAAATCTAGTAAATGAAAGTTAATCTGTGCTGAATTAAAAAGATATAAATTTGCATAAAATCCGCAGTCTGTTCGAAATGAGTAATTTCTAACTGAGAGAAACGTTTCGAAAATTCAGAAAATGTTAAGAGACGACAGATTCCAGTCACCCTACGAGCCAGAAGACGACTCTCTTTGGCTTCCCGCACAAATGTTGCACGCGATGAGTTCCATGTTGTCACAGTCAGACGATACGCAAACGGACATGCTGAAAGTGAGTCTAAATTCAATTATGGGATATCCAATGTCTAACTTTCTATTTATACTTCACATGATACTGACAAATGACTTTGTATTATACTTCATGATACTAACAAATCAAGTAAAATGAGATATAGTAATTAACTCCTTGCCTTATGACTTTCTTTACAATCTTCTTAAATATTAGTCGTTGCAATTTATTGCGTATGTAACTTATATTTATCAATCTTCGATTTGAAGAGTTGAAATTAGAAATTCGATTTCAAATTCTACAAGATTTTGTTCTCAATTTTAATGTAAATAATTCTCTACTATATTAATGATTTATGAACTCACGATACTATTTAAAGGCTAAAATAATAAATTTTTCAAATTAATTAAAAAAACATTCCGTGTCGTAACTAATCTTAATGTGCAGGTTCTGTTACAAGTCGCCTGTTCCTCTTATTGGACAATGAACGGTCGTTTAATAATTGCCATTCTCACTACCTGCTGCGAGGCTTTCGAAAATGGGAATCAAGCGGTGAGAACCGCGGCTCAAGCTGCAACCAGTCAAACCTTGCGATCTTTTTGCCTGTTCCTAGGTAATCACACTCTTCGTTATCCATTCAGAACACGTGTTAGAATTTCGTGATCGTTTTCTGGAATTTATCAGATACTCCATCGCAGAGTTGAACGAAAGTTTGATCAATAAATTTCTGCTTGCGTGACCGGAGTGAAACGTTCACTGGGAATTCCGTGATTGCTGAGCTATTTCCTTTGGAACATGCTCATGAATTTCCTGAAAGTTAGAGCAACTCATTAATAAATCACGGATGATTTTATGAATGTGGCTAAAGAAATGACAAACAAAACATGTTGAATGTTTTAGATATTTGAGTATTTTGGATATCACTGTAGTTTACCTATACTTTTACTAATTTTTATAATTATAATAATTCATAATTTTTATTTATAATATCTGTACTTTCATTTCAGGTATTTTAAATATTTTATATATTTTTTTATATTTGGAAATTACTGTTCTTTGTTATCATTAATTCGCAGCCAATGAATTAATCAAAAATTGTACTTCCCAGACGAGGAGTGTCAAGAAATGGATGAGAACGCAAAGAAGAATAAGAATTTATGGGAAAGAGGTGTCTCCTGTTTCAACGAAGCTCTGCCGATTCTTCAATACATCTGCAGCAAGTTGGACGAAGCTCAAAAGTACGAAACAAAGATATCGATATTAATCGAATACACATAAACTTTAGAAAATCTTATTGCAGCAATGGAAGAAACGGAAACACCGTGGTGTTTCTACTGGAATGCCTGCATACCTTGATCTCTTCCCTACCGCAGAAAATCCATACGAACGCACACTTCACTACCTTCCTATGGCAGAAATTCTGCCCTGCGTTGATAGCTTTTCTAGGTACACCGAGAGTCGATAAAACGTTCACGTCCAGGGAAGGAAAAGAAAACGAAATTGGAAGAGGATCTGGTTATTTGGCCACTTCTTTGAGCTTTGATAGTCATCAGGCTAAAACTGTTTATAGGTATATAATCTTAGACATCATTAAATTTCGTACATATAAAATTATTGTTTACAAAAGACTTGATATTCAAAGTGATTTGAATGTTTTTATATTTTCAGCATTGGGACTGAGTTAGTTCGATTAGTGGGCTGCGTGGGTCCCCTTCGTCCAGTTCTAGAATCAGTATTTCACAGAATGTTACTGTACCCTCCACCCCAGCAGCGCTTAGAACCTTTGAAAGCTTTGAAGGAGCTTCTGCGAAGTCCTAGTCGAATGGTCGACTTTGCTGGGCCATTATTAGTGGAAGAAGACAAATCTAGTCATATCCAGAGCGACATGGCTTTGATGAGATTGTAAGTTATCATTAAACTACTAGAGAAAAATGTTCTGCACCGCTGAAATTTTACTTTTAAGCTAACAAACAATGCAGTCTATTCTTTTTTCCAATTTTAAGTTAATTCATTCATTCATTTCAATACAGAGCTATGGATTCAATCGAGGAATCAACAACTGGTGGTTTGAGTACGTTGCACGCTAGCGTGTCGTGCGTAGTTGCAATGCTATCCGCTCTTCAGGAATTATGCGAGGGGAAGGCCATTAATCACACCTACACGTGCACGATCAATAGTTTATACGAAGACTTGGAATCCTGTGACTACAAGGGACCTTTGACTTACCAGAGCATGGCACGGTTGCCAAAAACCTACAGGTGAGTTTCAACCCTCTGCGTTGAAGAATGTTATCTGGAAAAATACTAAAATTAGTCAGTAAAAATCTTCACAATGTGTTTGTAATATAAATAGAACTTAATATTGTTGTGAAATTTAAAAATTCGTAAAAGAAAGCATCAAGTATAAAAATCACGCAATTTTCAAACGATGAATTTCTTTTCGTAATTACTTTTTCGAGCGATTAAAGATTACACATAGATACAAATATACGTAGATAATATAGAAATAATCATACAACTCGTCCTTATGAATTTTGCTCTTAAATTATCAAATTGATAAATTGATAGGTTTAATTAGTAGATTGGAAGAGGCATGTTTTCTAAATTGAAAAAATTAAATTAACATTGTATAAATTATAACATATCAGAAGACCTTCGAATGATGAATAATCACATTTTCCAAAGATGAAATTTAAAAAAGAGTTCGTAAAAATCATTGGCAATTTCATTTCAGAGAGCAACTGGAGCTCATGAAAAAGGGGATAGGCTCTGACTCTGACTCTTCAGGACACGGTCCTTCAGAGGATGGCGATTCCACGGACACAGAAGGCCCTCAGAACGAATCCGACGAGGTCCAAGAAGAGAACAGCCTGGAAGACAACGACTATGCGATAGAGAACGAAAGAGAGAGACTGAGACTAGAAAAATTACCAAAGTGTCTTCACGTGGGTCGTCAAGTAGCTGACGAATGTAACGTGGACATGGAGAGGCACAACGCTAGAAAATTCGTCAGGACGTTGAAAAGCGACCTAATCCCCATGGTGTTGAGTCTTAGAAGCAATATAGAGGTTGATGAAGCTTTGCAGAACTTTGCCTCGGAATACTGTCAAGGTACGATAATAGTATCTATAGCTGAAATATTGAAACATATTTTTGTCTAGAATATTATTTTATTTATATACTATTTTATTATTATAAAATAATATTTTCACACGAGATTTGGCTACTGTTTTAAAGTTTTTTTGTTATGAAGTTTTTGAAGATATTAATCAATAATATTAATAATATTTTACAACCTGTTAATACTTTATATTAACTTGTTAGATGTTAATATTTTATATTAACTTGTATAATATTAATAATTCTTTTAACTATTAATTATAAGCTTCGTTAGTTATCAGATGATTTTACCTTAAATTCCAAATACATAATAATCTGAAATAATTCTCTCGTTTTCAGGAGTTTTCACAACGCAGCAAAAGATGCAGGAACAGACAGACACAAGTACGGATTCGTGTGCACTGATTACGATCATGAATGCAGATGGAATTTATTTGGCCACTTATGCGGCGTTGTTGTTGAATTTGAAATTGATTAGGATTAATTATTATCATGAAGATAATCGTCAAGTCCCCATTAGCGAGGTATCAGCGATGTCCAAATTCGTTTAAATATTTCTCTGCAAGTCTGATGATCTCTAAGGAGCTTTTGTTGAATTCTTCAGGAACAATTTGTGGAGGAAGTACATGGATCTGGGGTTCTGGTCTATCTTTCAGCAACCTGGTTGTCTGAGCTTTACCAGCAAGTCCTGGCGTGTAATTTGCTTGAGAAATGTGGCTACAATCCGCATTATACGGAGAACAGCGCCCTGATAAACGTGTTAACTGGTAAATTTAATTTATACACAATTTTGTGTAAAAATGAAACCTAGACTCTTTGAGTTCAGAACTCTTCGAATTAGGACCACTCAAGATTTTTAATAGAATAAGGAAAAATTTTTGTGATTAAACAATTTTTTAATAACAGTCTTTCTGTTTCTTCAGTAAATATTAGTAGCAGTATTTTAATAATTTTAATCATTAGTAATTATGGATATTTTTGGCTAATTTTGCACAAATACCTCGTGCTGTCATTATTTTAGGAAGTATCTAGAATTAAAAAAAAATTTCACTTTTTTAAGATGTGGATGGAATTCCTGGAAGTCAGAGAGGCGGGCAGCTTCTGTCCGATTACATAAGATTAGAAAAAGCTCAATTGTCTCGAAGTGAACCAACACCGGAAGCAGAAGCGGGAGCGAAACTTTCGAGGAGAGTACTGACGTGTTGCTGGGGAAGCATGATGACCGTGTTGACGACAGGATTGAATCCTCCTAAGGAACAGAATAACAAAGGAATATTGAGTAGAGACGGTGGTAGACGAGGTATCAGAGATACCGTGATCTTGTCTTTAGAAGGACTTCACAAAGCTGCAAGTCTGAGTAACGTACTAGGTACCTATCACCTCTTGACACGTCGTCACGCAAAATTTATAATTTTTAATCTTTATAAAATATCTTTACAAAGTGCAATGAAAGCACATTTTCCATTCTGTGTAACTCAACACTTTTTTTGTCGATAACATTCTTGTTATTTTAACGAAGACCAACGTACCAATATTGAAGTCATTTCATTTTCACCATTTCTTACATAGAGCATTTTCATAGTGCTTTAGGTCTACTTCAAACGATGATATTAAAGCATTCTCTATGATAGAAAGATTCAAAAATTTCTTCTTTCTTAATTTAGTAGTTGAGTGATATCAAACTTTTAATTAATGACATAGGCCTACAAAATCGTTGTGGTTCTATCTTCGCTCTACTAGTCAAAGCAGCCTGTACCGAGCAGTCCATCTCGAAAATTACGAGAACGAAGGATGTTCTACGTCTGAAATTGCAAAATAGGGCAACCAATATTCACACGTCTCACGCACTGAGTATGGACGTGCTTTTAGGAAAAGGTTTAGAGCTTGGAAGTCATGGTAGCGATTGTTGGCCTCACGTTTTCACGTAAGACAATTTCAATTACTTCGAATAAAATAATAAACCAAATAAAGCTTAACAAAATAAATTATAAACAACAAGTATTAGAAAATATTATATATATAT